>JBAMYA010000002.1:13371040-13381189 GCA_037176975.1 Arrhamphus sclerolepis
GGACACTGTGGTCTCATGAGGAAACGCAGCTTTGGATATAAAGTTTTTCTTGTTCCCGAATACAAATATTTTTTTAAAGTATTTGTTCGAAATAAGTATTTGTAAAAAACACGTTATTTGTGCCCTTCCAAATACCGTATTTGGGTTCGGCTCCATCCCTATATGACAGCAACAAAAAATAAAGAAATCCAGGATGAAAGAATGTTACCTATCAACAATGTCATACGGTACATCAATCCCTTATTCTTTACTTTCAATAATAAGAAAAATGTAGTGTCAAAGATCAAAAGGCGCTGGTACCCAGAATGCATGTTTTTATTTTTACTTCAGTTAACTTAATTATTTTTTCACTGCTAGTTTCAGTTTTAGTCTTAGTTAACTAGAATAACTGGTCTGCACTACTTCAGATGTGCACTTGTGCATACTCAGATCTGTCTCACCTTGACTTAGTGAATCTAGTACACTTGCAGAGGACACTGGGACACAGAGCCCAGCTGGGGGGGAAGATGAGGCACAGCTGGGGATAATTAAACCCAGCACTGTCTCCATGAAAGGGCCGGGCAGCCAGGTTGGCGTGGTGTCCCCTCCGTTCAGATAGAGTGGCTTAGATTGAGACTACACACAAAAAAAGTCTCCCCTTGCTGGGTTCCCTGGTGGGAAAAAAATAGCACAAATCTGACAGCCACTCAGCAGCAGAAATCCAAACAAACAGCCAGGATCCACAGCTCAAATTTGTTATTTCCCTTGCACTCTCACATGCTCATTTCCTCTCAGCTCATATGTGCATTGCTGTAATAGATGATGCACAAGTGGTAGCATCTAAAAAGATAACTGGCTAGAGCGCTGATAACATGGAGGTTTACCGTAACAGGTCTGGCCAATGTTATCAGCTTGAAATTTGCTTTGGCTCTCCATGAAACATGGAAGCTGGCCATATCACAGCCAGGGTGCCCCGGCACCAAGCTGGGCCTGGGGTTTGTCTAATTTGAGCAACGTTTTTTCCTGTTGCTCCCCACAAGGCTGGTTAATTTACAATGGCAGTGCTTTCTGTCCCCGCATTTCTGTATCATTGGAAATGAAAAGGTTTACTTTGGATGTTGTGTTAGAACAGTGAAACCCTCTCCAGATTGTTAAATATATTTTTGAAAAACCTACACAGCGAGCCAACTCAAACAGTTTTAGGTAGAATGAATTGACCTGTCGAACTTAAAAAGCATGTACTTGGTCAGATGATAGATATGACTTACTAAGGGCCATCAAACTTGTTGCTGTTGCCAGAGTTGCTGAGGTGAGTGACCTAGTGCACAAAAATTGCAGTGCGATTAATCAAATTCGGCTTGGGAGGAGCGCACTTCAGGCTGTGCTTGTGCTATCACCGCTGCTTTCCATTCCCACTGTTTATTTAAATAAGTTAGACTGTTGAGCGGATTCATTTGATTACAAAGGCATAGAGTTGGCTCATTAATGATGCTGTTAATGGCATCCTCCATCATCCTGGAATCACTGCATTGTTGCAAAAACAGTCAGCACACCATGCATTTCACCTCCTACACTTTACTGGTCTGTAAAATTTGACTGCAGACATTTTATTTGCCACTTCTTGATAGCTGCGCTTGAAATATGGGCTGTGAGGAACATGCAGGGGCATCTCTTCAGTGCATCTTACCGCACTTGCTTAGTTGTAAATAATGAAGGGTTTCTCTCACAGCAACCTTCACCTGTGTGCAACTTTGTCGTCTTCCTTGCAGAAGAAAATGAACTGGCCCAGTGGGACATTATTAACTGTTATTAGGTCAGTTATTTTTTTTCTGATTAAAGCCCCAGTGGTCACTCTGAGAATGTACAATATGTCTTCTTTATAGAAATCATTATAATGTATTCCTTGGGAATGGAGAGACTGATCGCAACACTTGTAAGTGAACGCCTATTGGATTTTTATTAAATCCCAAGATGCACACTCTGATGAAATGAGGTTCATTGAAAGCAACATTACCATTTATTGCCTAAGCATTCCCAAGAAATTATATTTGAACAAAGCAGAGCTTTTTTTTTTTTTTTCCCCAATCAGCTCCCATGACAAGCACGAACCTCACAGAAACATGTGTCAGAGAATATTACACACAAGCACTCACACAGACATGTGCACATACCATGATCAGCCAGGCGTGAGTTGCAAAATAGACTTTGGATTCATTACCAGGCGGATTAGAAACAAAACTGATAAACCCTGTAAGCAGAGCAGTTCCCAAACAAGTTATCTATTTGTTCATTTGGCTTTAATATTTGCTCCAGTCCCTGCAACCAGCAGAGAATGACTCTCATTTCATATCAGGTAATAGATACACAGATTAGCAAACCCTCCTGCTTCAGTTGCTGTTGCAGCAGTGATAACACAGCTCCTTCCCTCAGTTTTATGCACACAAAGCAAAGCAAACATTTTAATTTTAAAGCACATCATGTCTCTGAAAGGATCATTTAACAGAGGCCTAATAAATGCAGCTAACCATGATGGATGGCTGAACAACTTCATAGTCCTCTTCCTGTCTCAATGGAGATAAGTTGCTCCTGCGATGCTTCATGCATTGTGACGTCTCCTTCGGGTTCTTGCAGTGGGGGAACTCACTCCACCCCGCAAATCCATCAAGCTTTGGAGGGAGATTCCATCTAGCTTGTTAGAGGAACACGTATACCCATGTAGGAGTCCTAATGAGCAGGGAGCTAGCTGGTAGAACAGTGTGTGGACGCCAGAGAACATAAATCTCAGTGTCCTGCTCTGCACCCCAGGGACTGTATGAACACTGAAATAGTGTGTCTGTATGAGCCCGCAGAATCTAAGTGTGTAAATGTGGATGTGTGCCGTGTGCTTATATGGGATTGTGCAAATAATGCAGATGACTACAGCAGCATCCATTTGGGAGCCCCATCTACAATAGCTGAAAGAAGCAGGTTGTCTGAATTATGGTTTAACAATTGAGCTCCTCTTCCGCTCTATAAATGAATCCCATACGAACATATCCATCATTTCACTTGCACTCAACTCTCTCCTTTTTATTTGAAATGAGCTCTGGAGAAGAATCCTGCATTGCACAAAACACCCTGCAGGTTACAGTAATTTCTTGCTTTCAGATTTCCTGCACAGAGAGCGCCTCAGTCGCTTCCTTCCAAACGCAACTTTGTCTGACATGCTTATCAGCTATATTTCACACAGAATCATACACAATCAAAGTCAATTCCTTTCTTCACCATACAGGGTAACTGAGTGCAAACGCCTTTGGAATAAAGATATGAAACTCTATTAAAGCATCGATTTGTGGGATGCAAATTTGTGGGCAGCTTTAGTTAAAACTGTGTGTTGATGACTGCATCACAGCAAGACAGAGAGAGGACAGAGTGCTTGCATTTGTGCCATAGGAATGCATACTGGAAATTGTGATAGTGTGAGCTTGTGTGCATGTGTGTATGTGCGCAAGAGAGGGAGAGACACTTTATGTGTGAGTTATATAGCCTTGGGGAGCTGCTATGGTCATATTTTAATAACTCACAGTATGTTGGATTATGTACTGTGGGCTTGTAATATCACACCGTCAGGGCAAAGTCCTAACAGATTCTCTGTTAGCTGGTCCTCTGCACAAACCAAAGAAAGAAAAAAGAAAAAAAAAATAGAAACATATCAGGGGACTCAACAAAACATTGTTTTCAGTTCTGCAGCACTTGTGAAAATGTGAGCTCCCACATGATTCCAGTTCAAAGGTACGGCTTCACCGTTTTGTCTGTCTCAGCACGCAGTTCTGCCTCTCCCAGCTACAATGAACAGAGCTCCAGGTTTAATAGGCCTTAAGTAGCAAACCCCCTTTGCTGCCTTTGAAGAGCAAACACTCTCCAGCTCACACACACAAACACCCACACGCATATACATATAGTACATGTGCACTCACACAAACACATTGCAGTGTGAGCAATAAAATAGAATTAAAAAAAGAAAAAAGAAAACAGCGTAACAGTGGCTAGTTCTTCCTCTGACACATCAAAAGGGGAGCTGAGGGGAGTAATGTGTGGAATGATGTGTGTGTAGTCCAAATGGAGGATGCCATGCATGGCTCCAGCGCTGTGGTTTTAACTGTCGAAGGAGGCTTTAAGGCGGCGACTGGCAACTATAATGCAGTAGTTTTGACATATGGCCTCAAAATGCTGTTTCTATTTAAGAAAGAAAGAAAGAAAGAAAGAAAGAAAGAAAGAAAGAAAGAAAGAAAGAAAGAAAGAAAGAAAGAAAGAAAGAAAAGGGTCAGTGCATTGCACACATAACTATATGGAACTCACATGACTGAGAAAATAGCAGCACTAGCTCCTTCTATAAAGCAATAAAGACAGTAAACAGTAAATGCTGAGGAATATGATTTTTTTTCTTTGAAAGATTGAAAGTGAAACTGCTGTGACTGCACATGCAACATGGGTGCATCTGCGTGGGTGTATGCATGCACATATGTATGTTCTTGGTCTCACCGTGGGCAATCGCGGAGCTCAGGCCCTGAATGAGGAGGGGAACGTTACAATTAGCCTTCTGCTGAAAGCAAAGCCTCATGTTTACGCTTTGCTCATGCGGTAATTACATACGTCGTCTTTTGTTTTCTAGTTCCCATAAAGCAGGGAACATAATGAGGGAAAAAGCTAATTTCTACGCAGTGTTTTGTAATACTACACAGTGCTCTTTTTGTCTTCAAGCTCATTTAGGCCTCAGAGGATGTCTATGGGGTTTGAAACGAGAGTAGACGAAGAGAGGACTGTAAACAGGAACATTGCTTCTCCAGATGGGAAACTTCTGTTAAGCTGTAATGAGAATGCATAATGACTCAAACAAGTTTGATGAAGCTCGACATAGCAGAAATATGAAACCTTAAAAAAAAAACCTATTACACTTTTTCCCTCCTCTTTTCTGCTTTTGTTCTCTATGATAATCATTTTGAGGCAGAAGTGGAAGAGAAATGTCTTCATTAAGGGTTTGACTGAGCATATTTTATTTCTGTTTCATTTTCCTTACTTTAAAAAACATCAAGCTCAATAGGAAAAGACGAGGAAAAGGGAAGCATAAATATAGGGGGGGAAAAGAAGAATAGGAGTGACTGCCCCTAACGGGACTGTTTTCAGCAGCTGCATTAACAAGCCTGTTTGATTTGCTTTTCCTAAGTGAAGCTGTCAGCCCATGTGTCCAGCGGGCTATGTTTAGGATGTCTAAAAGAGTTGTGTTTTCTGGCACAGGCGCATAATAAATGCTAAAGGGCTGACCCAACAACTCCTTCCAGCATGTTGCTCTCCGGTCATTCTCAAAACAGTCCGATATATCCTCTTCAGCGGAGGTCAGGAATCCATCAACAGGGGATGTACGATAACTTGCATTTCCATTTTGGCTTGGTGAGAAACAGGCCTTAGGGGAAAAGACGAGAAGTGAACGGCTCTTAAAAGATCATAACGCATCATATTGCTTTCAACTGAATCTCTTATTTTTCCGATGAGGTTAAAATACTTGTATCTTTCTGAGTGGGTCTCTTTACATATGCAAATGTGAGAATCCTGAATTGTCTGCTTACATTTCCATAATGTGAGTCATGAATATGCTTCAGATTTGCTTGGTTGATTTCCAGCTATGCTTGGAAACAAAATCCATATTTGGCTCCGTTATAAGGCAAAAAATCTGAGGGTTTGAAGGGAAAACCACAATACACATGTGCACACACGCCTTACTAAATAAACATTGTACACTCCCATCAACAACCGCCTTTCATTGACCAGTGTCTTGTGAAAGAATCCTATGATTGGGGATTGCTTTACCATGACAGTTTTGATGAAAATGTATTGCCTTGTCCCTTGAAATGTGGCACAGCAGTCGATAACATTCTGGAGACTTACTCCTGACTGTGGAGACAACAGTGTATGGGCACTTTTTTTCAACGGATGAAACAATAGTAGAGGAGGAGGGGAAACATTCTTTTGCAGAGTCTGCGTTATTGGATTTGGATTGTAACATTGTTGTATCAAGTTAGGCTGAGAGGGGCCTGTGAATATCACGTTCGACTTACAACAGACAGAGAACGATTGTTATTGCACCAAACTTGCATTAATAATTCAATCATTTGACCCGTGACATGATTTCCTGTAAAACAATCTGATCTTCTGAGGGCTGATGGAGATATTTGAAATCTATGCGCGTGTGCTGTGTGTTTGTGTGTCTGCTTTGACCTTCCCACTATGACAGAACTGATGCCCGAGGCTGCAACTACAAATATGATGCTTAGAGGGAAGGAGAGGAAAGAGAGGAGAGACGAGATATCAAAATGTGTGCGTGAAAGATATGAGAAGTATTTTGCAGCTATTCCCTGAACTAAAGATGCGCCTGCCCTGAGGGTGCTCTAGTAAGCCTGCCACCGTAATGGAAAGCCTTATGAAAACTATGCATTAAAACCTGAGCGGCAGTCTGAAGGTTGAGCATAAAAATGGGGAAAAAAATGTATGCATGGCACATTAAAAACACAAACATGATATTTAAAGTGAAAACAAATCCCAGTAACATTATAAAACATTGTTTTAGAGATCACTAATGACAGAGGAAACGCTGTTGTTTGAACTCAGGGCCTCCTCCAAATACAAGACTTCCACATAAAGAAGACGTATATAAATGGGGGGATGTAAATGCACATGCAACATTACGCTTCCATGTATGCACAAGCTAAAGCAAGGGTAGTATCAAACTGCCTGCAGATGGGAGCCTCGGAAGGGAAAATCTTTCCTGTGATGGCTGTAAATGAGGGCAGTGGCAGCGCTGTCACATTGCATTTGGCTGGGACGTGGGAACTCTGAGGGGCTATGAGGGGCTACAAGGGATGGACTGTCTGCGTGTGCACAGATATAATGAACTTGGAAGGTGTTTGGAGCATGGGCCGACACTGCGATTCTGTCACAGCTGGTGGTGCTCTGCTGCTGGTGCTGCTGCTGCTGGGAGGAAGGAGGGAGCCAGCCGGAGAGGCGAAGAGAGGAAGTAAATTGAGTGCAGAGAAGAAAAGAGTGAGATGACGGCAGTGATCAAGGCAGAGAAACTAGAGAGGGAGCGATAGAGAAGGGATGAGAATGTATGAACAGCCCTGCAGAAGAACAGAGTTAATCGCTGTTAGAGTGATGAGGCAATACTGGTTTTATACCAGAAGAATATTTACTCTAATTAGAGACCGCTAATGTGTCTCCAGGTATAAAGGCTGCTGTGCTTTCCTGAGAATAATTAGAAGCACAGAGCTCGTATTGTCCGGGAGAGTGCTGCAGAGCTTCCTTTGTACATCATTAACAGTTCACTGACAACAAAAGCGGAGTTAATAGAATGTAATGTGGTTTCCTCACCCATCAGTTTGTTCAAATGGTCATTAGGGTAATGCAGAATAATTCCTTCCCTCTGTGCTCCAACCCAAAACTCAGCAACTCCTCCCACCTCCTATGTGCCCCTCAACATTTTTTTCTCTCCCAAGGCCCTCCCAGCACTTTCCTCCCATTCCCCTCGACAGAGATTTGTCTTTACCCTCTGTCCTCCATATCAAGATGATAAACATGATTTCACGGCGCGTTACAATCATCAGTCTGCGTAACAACACACCAAATCCTCTATAAAAGAATTGAGTCTGCCATGGAGAGACAGTGCCAAATGTATAGATTTACAATTCCACACTCTAGTTCCCCACCATGTTTTAATGCATCATAAACACTTGGTGTTTTTTGGTCTCTGTTCCAATAAAAACAGAGCACGCGGGGGTGTAATATCTGGAGCTAGGGGAAATTAAAGCTGAAGTTTCTCTCCTCCTCTGTGCACTCACACACGCGCGCACACACACACACACACACACACAGTTAATCAGCAGCCTAGAGAGAAATCTAAGACCACATCTACACCCAGTGGAGGGAACCTGATACAACTACATCTTATCCCCCTTCCTACATTGCCCTCTTTCACTTAATCATCAACACACACACACACACATTACACACACACACACATTAAATCAAACTACATCTCAGCTTTAGGTCAGTTAAGATTGTCAAAATAATTAATATTTTCAAAATGCCAGAATAATGGCAGAGAATCTTCTATTACTTTCTTCAAAGTCAGAAGTTTACATACAGTTGGTAGCATTTCCCTTAAGCCACATGGTTTGGGTAAGAGATTTTGAGTTTCCTTCCACATGTATTTCACAATAGCTTTCTGGAATTTTTGGTCCATTCTTCCCGACAGAACTGGTGTTACTGAGTCCAGTTTGTAGGTCACTTTGCTCACACACACTCTGCTCTGTCCACAAATGCTCGACAGGATTGAAATCAGGGTTTTGTGATGGCCTCTCCAAACCATTGACTTTAAGCCACTTCATACTATTTTCTAAAGTACGCCAGTCCCTCCTGCAGCTAAACACTCCCGTACTTCACAGTTGGGATGGTGGTCTCAGGCTTACAAGCTTCCCCCCTTTTTACTCCAAGTGTAATAATGGTCATTATGGCCAAACACAATTCTAGTTTCATCGGATCACAGGCTATGTCCCTGTATGCATTTGTAAACTGTAATCTATTTTTTTTTCTTGTTATTGTGACTTTTGGAGTAATGACATAATTGTTGTTGAGTGGCCTTTCATCCCTGTTGGAGTAGTACGTGTTTGACTGGAGATAATGAAACTCTCTTACCGGCTTCAGCAGCATCTTCACAAGCTGTTTTGCATTTGTTCTGGGGTTAATAAGCACATTTGGCACCAAAGCGTGTTCACATCTGGAACACAGAGCTCGTCTTCTTCCTGAGTCGTCTGATGGCTGGATATCTGTGGCACCTGGAAATTATGCCCAAGAATGACCCAGACCTGTGGAGGTCCACAGTCCTTTTTTCCTGATATTTTGACTGTTTTCTTTTGATTTTCACATAATGTCACACAAGGAAGCAGTGAGTTTTGTGCCAAATACATCCATAGGAGTGGCTCCAACCAACTCAAATCAGATGCTTCCCAAAAAAGCCTTCCAAAGCTATGACATCATCATCTGGGCTTTCCCAGATTGTTTAAAGGCAGAGCAGTCCTAGTGTGTATAAACGTCTGACTTTGAAGAAAGTAACAAAAACATTCTCAAAATAAAATAAAGTAAAACAAATAAAATTCTATCTTTCATTATTCCGGTGTTTAGCAAATATAAATAATTTTGGAAATTCCTAACTGACCTAAAAAACAATAAAAACAATTTTAGTCTGATTTAATGTCAGACAGTGAGAAAACAAAAAAAGGTTATGTGTCCTTTTATGAGGTATATGTAAATGTCTGGTTTCAGCTGTGAGCTTATGAGACCCCCCTTAGCAGTCCTGAACAAGACTTATTCAACCATTGTCGTGATTTCTTTCTCCTGTTGGTGGTTAACCTCAGCATTTGCATGGATTTAGAGCTTTATTCGCATTTCTATATGACTGTCTCCATCTGCAAACCATTTACCTCATAAGTACATGCTGCAAGTACATGCTTCTGGGACTTGGCAGGAATTATAAAACAAAAATAAACTGGATAGCATCATTTTAAAATCCATCTCAATTCCTGAAGGAAGGAATAAAGAATCCCTTCCTCCCACTGACTCTTTACATCTTTTCAACAGTTCTCCAGTTTGGAGCGTCAAGTTCCAGACTCTGATATCAGAGCTCCACCACTGCCCCCTAAAAACATCTCATCCTCAGAGTACCAACATCCCTCCAGCCAAACTCAGACACCTGAGACCAAGATGCAGACCAAATACAGCCACTCTCATTCAGTAAGTTTCTCCAGACACTCAAGATATTTGTTGCTGTATTTTCTTCAGTCCGCTCAGACAGGAGGCTCTCAGGAATCTTAATTCATGCTTGGAGGCTTATCAGCATTTACTTGAATATGTGTAGCACAGTGCCTCTGCTGCACTATCATTATGCCCTGTTTTGTTTCCTCTGCAGGCTCACAAAAGCAAAGAAAAACACACACACAAACCACAGGCAAACAGGTGAGATTCCTTCTTGCAGAAGACAAATTTCTGTTACACTGGAAAATGTTAAGATCACGTGACAATGCCCAGGTTATTAAGGTCATCTCCTTCCACTGAGTGCAGTTTCTTGTAATTTGTGTGTGTAGA
>JBAMYA010000002.1:13386280-13426381 GCA_037176975.1 Arrhamphus sclerolepis
TACATATGTATGCATACAAATGCCTATGTGTGTATATATATTTAATTATGTATTTTAATTTTCAACCCCGTATTTCTACTCCGTTGTATGCTGCTGTGATACTGGAATTTCCCCCGGGGGATCAATAAAGTTTATCTTTATCTTCATCTTCATCTACATCTTCATCTTCATCTTTATCTTTATGACAGGAGTTAGATTAAGGGAAATAATCCCTGCATGTGCAACAAGGTGAATCATTGAAATGCTCTTAAATTTCTGAAAGAAACTGTTCAGTTGCTGCAGGTCATTCAGAAATCAGAATGAGCAGATGAGGATTCTTGAAATTCTGACTTAAAACATTTGTAAGATTGAACATCTTCTGCAAAGTCATCCAAGTTGTTTAAAAGTGTTGTAGCAAAGCTTGAAACATTCTCCTGAAATTGTTGCCACAGTTGACCTCAGCTGGACTGCAGCAGACACAGCTGGCTACTGAGAACTGAGTACGACGCCTGAGCTGATGTGGTTTTTGACTTGTCCTGCTGTTAAATTGCTGTTTGTGCCGTACTTTGCATTGTTCAGTACAGTGGACAAACACAAGGCATCTATGGGATATGGCTGCACGCTGAATTCTTGTCTTCCTGCATGACTCGGTTGTCAGTGTTGGTCAGCCAGAGCAGTGATGATTTAGCTTGCAAAGAGTTGATTGGTCATGTCAGTCAGTTACATTTGAAGTGCCAACACTTCAAAACATGTGACTTCAGGCACTTCTACACACTGCTTCATTCCTACTTTAAACCGAGGTCTGTGGGTCACTAACTCTCATTTTCCCTGTCAGCTTTCAAACTTTTATTTGGTCAAATTAAATTTCTGACTTATAATGCAGCAGTGCGATCCTATTGAGCAAACCCAGAATGTTATGTCATTTTTATATATATTTTAATAAGTATTAAATCATCTATCAATGTACAAAATGCTTGAAGGTTATAAGAAGAATCATCTATTGTCAATAAACAACATTTTCCTAACAAACAATAAATAAGCCTTGAGCTGATGATCAACAATGTTTGGACTTATTGGCAAATATCATGAAAATAAGGACATTAGGGACAAAATGAACTTTTCTCATCATGACTTTTTGTACTGTGTTATTAGAGCAGGCAGCAGTTGTTAATTAATAAATAGTTTTTTCTTTAAAATGCAGTTGGGGATTAATAAAGTATTTTTGGGAATTGAATTAAATTAATAGGATGAACTCAATACATTCTTCTGCATATCAATATTATACAGTGTAAAGGGCTGATGACAGAAACACCCTCTCCATGCATTTTTTTTTTTTAACGGCTGTTGTTAAGACCAAGAACAATCAAATATGATGGTTATAAAAGATAAGCTAATACTACAACAAATTTATTTTCAGAAAACTAGTGACCACAGATGTTAGTGTCCTTCCAGCTGCTTTCATTCATTGCTTTCAGTGTGTGGGGGTTTGAAAGGATATTGCAAAACTGTAGCCTTGGAGCCTGAAAAGGTTGGGGGTGGAGGGGCGGTGGGTGGTGGTGTTATACTGAATATGTTTTCACTGACCCCATCTAGAGTATATCTGACTGAGTTATTGTTGGTCTGAAAAAGGCAGGGTCGTTGTTGTGTTCCTTGCTCTTCTCTTCGCTGCTCCTGCAACGGAATGCTAGTGTGAGTGAGTCACAGAGTTTCTGAAGGGCTGGCTGTGGTTTATAAAACCTCGGCCAGCCCTCAACACATGAGTTTCGAGGCCACTTTGCTCTGCGGTCTGTCACAGATGCACATGCAGTGAGGTCCATCACCCGCAGCATCCTTAGTTTTCCTCCTGGGGGGCACAAGAACACAAAGGCGGCGCTTCATCATGAGGTCCTTCATGCCTCTGCTCTTCTCCTTGTTTCTGGTGTCCCGCGGATCTTCAGCCGTCATAACGGGGGTAAGTGCAAGCCAGCAGGTGGATGCCTCTCAGCATGATACAAGCCATTTTCTGCTGCCTGGTGAACCACCTCATATTTGCTGTTGTGCTAAACAGCAAAAGACAAATATTTAAGGAAAATAATTAGGTTCAATGCTATGATTTGCATAACAGGTTTTACATTTTTAAACAATTCAAGAAGCCAAGGAAAGAAAAAAAAGTGTTTAATTAAAAATAAAGAGAGGCAATTATTTCATATGTGCTTCAAATTAAACTTAATTTACTTGACGGAGGGGCTAAATGAAGCTAAACTTCTTGTACATGATTAGCATTAAAGATAGTTGAAAAGCTTTTATGAAAATGTTGTCCTAAAATATATAAACATGCAACAAAATATGTAAATCCAATTTATTTTCTTTGTTCTAGATCAAAACAAGGCAGTACAAAATGGAAGTAATTTTTTTGGGGGGGTCTAAAACAAAAACTGTAAGTTAATTCATATCTGTTACATTCATATTACTTTACATCAGAAAACAAAGCCACAAATTCATCTTTAAAGTATTTTTTTAATCCAAATACTATTATATAAGTGAATATAAGCAGGAATTATATGCGTAACCTGTTGTGACAGAACAGCTGAGTTCATTACAGCCCTCCCGCACCATGCTGGGGGTGCATGTGGCCCTAAAACAAAGTGATTTTCATCAGCGTCTGTCACTTGAAATCACTGCTGTTCCTCTTCATCATGTCCCTGTCATCTCATTGGAAGTGAGAGCTGTCACTCAGCCTCTCAGCTCAACACTCACAGCAATAAGTCATCGCCAGTCCTCAAATGTTTTGAGGAACGATGCTGGGTGACTATGTTCATACTATCATTTGTATAAAACACACCACTTTCTTGTGAAATACAGTTTATCACAAAATAGTCTTGTTTTTTTTGTTGTTTTTTTTTACTTCTTAACTGTCTGACACCTAAAAGGAGTCTCAAAATAAACAACACTATAGTAACAATGCATGAAGTCAGTGCGTCGTGAATGTGGATCCCAGAAGGAAACGGCCGTAGCACTTAACTGGAAATGGGATGTTGTTGTGTGTGATTGTGTGTGTAGGCCTGTACGAGGGACTCTCAGTGTGGAGGAGGGATGTGCTGTGCAGTCAGTTTGTGGATCCGCAGCCTGCGTATGTGCACGCCCATGGGACACCAAGGTGATGACTGCCACCCTCTGAGCCACAAGGTCAGCTCTTTACTCCGTCTGCAAAATGTCTCATGGACATGTCTCCACCCTGTGACATGATGTGCACGTGTGGGTTCATGTATTATTTTATTTGAATTATGTTCATTAAATGTACACCCTCCCCACGTCAACATATAGAGCTTAATAAAAACAATGATCCTGCTTTGTGTCTACAGCTGCGGCTGTTATGTGTGATGAAAAAAAGTCAAATGTTATACCAGAAGTGTGTCTTTATCTCTTCCCTCAGGTTCCTTTTTTTGGGAAAAGACTCCACCATACATGTCCTTGTCTACCCAACCTGTCATGTGTTGTTATAGCGGATGGCACTTCCAAATGTCTCTCACCATACAAATATCCAGACTACTTCCTCTGAGAAACAGCTCTTGTACTGTAATTATTTTAACTGTGTGTAAAAATCTATTTCCATTTGTAATTATTATATTGAATAGAGGGAAATTTAATTATGTATCATCTTGTTTGTTCTGCTTAAATTAAACTCTATATTCAAACAATGTTTCAGTTGTTCCTCTTCAATGCAGGTTTATAAATCCCAGTAGGGAAATTATTTTTCATTATTTCGGTTGTTTAAAGAGACTTACAGCTGTGGGCAGGAGGGTGCACCAGGTAGTCCACTATGTATCCTTCTTTGTCCAATCAGCTCCAGACCACCTGCTCAGACACACAACCCTCCAATCTGTAGTCTGTTCATCAGGTAGTCAGTAATCCAGGTGATTGTGGAGGCCTCCACCTGTGTCTTCTGGAGTTTCTTAGGCAGTAGAGTCACAAATGCATGCCCCCAAGTAGGAGGCATCTGAATCTTTGTATAAATTATTATTCTCCCTGCATAATTATAAGAGATACAGTATCATAATGCAGAATCTGAATTGTGTATTTAGAGACACAACGTGGCAACCCCAGAATATTTCAGTTCCTTTGGGACGCCAGACGGTCCTGGATCTACAGTGAAAGGGTTGCGATGCCTTAAGCGTATTTAGTAATTTCCACCTCTGTCTTTTGGTAATTACTATAGACTGAATTGTCATCTTCCTTTCCACAGACAAACACCTCTGTGGTGATGTTGCACAGAAAATCACCAATTTCAACCACAAGTTTCCGTCTGCGATATAGCACTGCAGGCTTGTTATGTGGTACACTTCAAATAGTGTACAGATGCTACGCTGGTAAAAATAAATGATCATTCACTGGGAACTGAAACTAGCAGCTAGGCAG
Organism: Arrhamphus sclerolepis; assembly: GCA_037176975.1. Taxonomy (NCBI): domain Eukaryota; kingdom Metazoa; phylum Chordata; class Actinopteri; order Beloniformes; family Hemiramphidae; genus Arrhamphus; species Arrhamphus sclerolepis. The sequence goes on from JBAMYA010000002.1 coordinate 13,390,655, forward strand.
CTGATGGAGCGAGCTAACGTCAACTCAGATGTCTCATCCTGGAGGGGGCAAGACTTTCCTGAATCAGAGGAGCAACAGAAGATTTGCAGCAACACAGGGAACTTGAAATGCACATCCACTTGATCTTGTTTTATCATTTGGTTTAGCTGTTTTAACGTAGTGTTTTCTGGTCATTATGCCTGTACTCGTTTGGCATCACTCTGGTCTGCAGCGCAGTTAAACCTAATGTTTCTGCCTATCGCTGTCGCATTATAAATCCTTCCACTGTTACTCAGTTCTCCACCATCTTCAAGCAGACTCTCGCTTCTATTGATAATGTTTGCAATGACGCAAAGGACGGGTCCTTCACTTTGTCAAAAGAGGGGAGCAGCTTAATTTTCTCTGTTTTTGGACTTCTCTGTCAGTCAAGGACTCAGTTTTTTTGTGGCCTTGTGTAACTTGGTTGGTTGGGAATTATTTTCAGAAGACTTTGCAGGGCTCTGCCTTCTTTTGACTCCAAACACAACATGCTCTAACATGCTCTGGTAAAGACCATCTTGATGTGCTCCTCAAACACAGCAGCACTGTTGAAGGTTTTTTTTTTCTTAATTGAATTGAATTATGTCTTAAAGTATTTCCTTTTGAGTTGTTTTTTCTTCCCCACTATTTCTTTGCACACTAAAGAAAACAGTTCCATTAACTGCTGAAACACTGTGTTGCAATAAAAAATAAAAAAATAAATAAAAATGAAAAAAAAAAACTTTACAGAAAAGATCATTAGAAACATACCAATTTACAGTATTAAACAGCAAGTTAATTTGGAGGAGGGGTAACATGAGTTATATTCTGGCTGTCCGGTCAAAAAGAGATGACAGAATCCAGCAATTTATCATCCATTTCTTATTTATTGGCTAAGAAGTACAAACAATGCAAACATCTTTTTAAAGCACCGTTAGTCCCAGACAGTGTGCACATCCATTGAAAAAGGATGCTATCCTGCAGCCAATGTGAAACAACTTGCTTCTAAACACAACCGATGATGGAAAAGAATTTCAAATTATTTCCGACATGATTTCTGACCTTGTTCCGCACAGAGGATGCTAATGTATGATGAAATATACAACATCTTTAAAAAGAAAAAAAGTTGAAGGGAATGGATGATGAACTTTTACACTATTTACAGCATTTATTACCTTCATCAAAAATATATTGAGATCAGTGTCTCATTTGTGGTATCCAAATGTCACAGGAGCCAGAGTTGGTAGATGAAATAGAGCTGCAGTCAAACACCATCAAATCAAAAGCTAACCTCCTCATTTACAAACAAACAACCACAGTGACATTTGTATAAGTAGACCAAAAAGGATGATTTCCTGACTGATAAGGAAAAAGTACGATTTTAGGAGGTACATGTTTGTCTCTTATGGAAAGCTATATTTGGAACTTATAATCATGTAGAAGCATAAATTTAAAAAAAAATCACAGTCATGAGCTTCCTCTATACATATGTTTTCATTAAATTATACACTGCCTGACCAAAAAAAGTCACACACTGGAGTATGCTATTGGACCAATTTTGGCTTTGATTATGGTGCACATAATATTACTTCAATGAGATTCAATAATATCACAGTATTTATTTATCTATGTCTTGCCAAGATGTTGTATGGATACCTGTCCTGGGTGAACTTCTGCCTTACACCTGAAGACAGCTGGGGCAGATCTCTATGACCATTATGTAGGCGTAGGTCGTGCTAGGATATAATTTCTATCCATGACAGGAGTCAGACCCGTATGTAAAGTCTTCTCCGGCACATCCCAAAGATTTTTAATGGAGTTAAAGGCTGGACTCTTTGGTGGACAATCATGACTAATGCTCAATGAACCACTCCTTCTCTGTGAGCTGATGAATCCTGGCATTGTCATCTTGGAATATGACCATGCCACGAGGGAAGAAAAAAGCAGTTTTGTTAAAACTGCATATCTTTTTGGTTCCAATACCTCAACTTCAATTTGCATGTGAAACACTCTTACTTTGACTGACTTTGTTGTGAGTTCTACTGCTTTACTCATTTTTCTGCTATTACGTCAACAAATCTTGAATTTATTTCTTCATCTAAGATGATGGATCCCCACTTTCCCTATGGGTTTTAATTATATGCTGGTTCTTAACCCAATTTTAGTATTTTCAGCAATCTTGTGATGCAGACCAATAATGTAAAAGCCAACAACATGTCTTTCATCATGAGAAGCTCATCACTGCAGCAGTTAACCTGCTGCCAAGAATGAATGCTTGTTTGTTTGTTTTTTCAGTTGGAGGCTGTAATTGGAGGCTCTGGTAAATCGATTGGAAACCGTTTTTGGCCAGGTAGTGTACACTATTTAATACTGGAATAATTCTGACTCTTACAACCAACATTCAGCATGAGTATCTGTCATAGGAAAGTTATGTTTGATTAATGTAATAGGAAAACGCTTTCCCACAAATAAACATATGTGTAAACCACCCTCACATCTTTTTCAAAGAACATCCTTGAGTTCATACAAACACATTTTGGAGAGTATTCAGTCCATGTACATTCTGAAACAGCATATAAACGTGTCTTTGGCAGTATTTGTGGGGCGCGTGGAGCTCATATGACACAGTATGGCTCCATGGGTGTCTGTGTTCCTAGGCAGCAGGGCAAACAGGCTCTGAGTCTCATCCGGAGCTCCTTGTTGAAAAGAAAGCTGATGATGGGATTCGCCCCCGCCTGGGCGAAGCTCATCCACACGGCAGCCGTCAGGTAAAGCTGCGGGACCGCGGCCCCGCGCACAAATATCCTCAGGTAGCACGCGCTTATATACGGAGCCCACAGGATTAGGAAGGTCAGCGTGATCATGTAGTACATCTTCCCGATGCGCTTCTCCATCTTGAACTCGTCCAGGACCAGCAATCTCCTGTTGCCGGGGTGTGAAGCTTGCCTGATGCCCACCAGCGTGGGAGGAGTCGGTCCGCGGCCGAAGCCAGCGATCCAGTTGGCGGCGGCCTGACCAGTGGCTCCGGGTCCGTGGAAGGTCCAGTTCTGGCTGATGGCCGGGACCAGCTGAGCCGGCTTCATCTTGCGGTGGTCGTAAACGAAGCACAGCATCTTTATGTAGACCACATGGGTGGTCCCCACGATGACGACCAGCATCAGCATGAAGCCCAGGGTGTCGTTGGTCTTCACGTAGCGGTGCTCAAAGATGCACTGCTCCTCCTCACGGATGAACCTGTAGGTGCCCACGTCGAAGACCGGGGGAAACGCCATGGCCACGGAGAGGGTCCATACCATGCAGATGACCGCAACGCACGTGCACACGTTCATCCTCTTGGAGTAGAACCTGTGGTGGGCAATGGCCATATATCTGGTGACACTGACGCAGAAGAGCAGGAAGGCGACATGGAAGCAGAAGAGCACCGACATGAAGGCGACGATCTTGCAGCTGAGAGCGCTGTACGGCCAGGCGGAGCCGCCGCTGATCGACGCCATCACGAAGGGGAAGCAGACGGCTGAGCGCAGCACGTCCGCCAGGCTCAGGTCCAGGAGGAAGTAATAGGGAGCTCTGCGCAGCGAGCTGTCCTTCACCAGCAGCAGCGACAGCGACGCGTTGCCCAGCAGACTGGTACCCATGATGAGCCCCAGGGAGGCCAGTTTGACCGCAGAGGCTGTGGACGCATAGTTCTGTAGGGACGAGCTGCTCTCCCCAAACGCACTGCTGTTGGCCATCTGTGCGGGCGCTGTGTCGTGAATTCCCACATCAAATCATCAAAACGAAAAATTATTCTGACAGGGCTGGGTAGCAAAATCAACACAATCTCCCAGCTGTAAAAGAAAAGAGAAAAAAACATAGACTAGATTCCTTCTCGATGGAGCTGCAGTCCCCACCAAAAACAGACACCATTTTTTTCTTCTTCTTGTCCCTCATCTCACAAATGTTGCGTGTGAAAAAAACCATCGTCTGGTCGACCATTCTTGCTGCAAAAGAGCAGGATGATTTTTGATCATACACCATTTCTGACAGCAGGCTCACAAGCGCATCTGAGTCCCCGCCGACGTCTCCCGTCAACAGCAGGCGGGGATCTGCGGCTGCACGACGCCAGGATTACGCACCGCTGCTGCTGGGAACCACCGTGAAAATGCTCGGTGCAGCTCCCAGAAAAAAAACATGTTTGACTGGAGCTGAGCTCGGCGGGAGCGGTGGTGGGGGTCTGGGGTCTCTGCAGCTTCGCCTATGCGACGCACGTCCGCGTGGATGGAGTGAGCAGGCCTGGGATCAGTCTCATCTGCGGATCCGTGGGAAGCCTGTCTCCACGCGCTGCATGCAGATGTTGGCAGACAGACACATGATCACCTGAGCCAACACTGGATGATACGCAGGCTGATGAATTAGCCAACATTTGATCATGCATTTTGAGAGTCAAAATCTAGACCAATAATCCACATTATGTTATTTTTTTTACGTGATATATAATTATTATTAAAATAGCAAGAAGGTAAAAGGCTGTATTAATATAGAAGTTTGTGCTGTCTGCACGTCATAACATTAATTTGTTGTTCAAGCATCACATTTCATATAACTGATTCATTTCTATAGCTATTTAGCATATAGCCTAATATGTTTTTTTATTTTTGGTTTGTTTGTTTTTGTTTTGTTTTTTAATCCAAAGCTGCCATTTGAATTATTATTTCCATCGAGTTACATAAATCAAGAAACTGCTCTGGATTTCTATGATTGAAATAAACATGGTGCATCAGGTTATCACGAGATTAGTTTTCATCTGGTTTTGATTGGCAGCTCAGCAGATTATAGATTATACAGCCATTTTCCCCCTCAAGCCAGTAAAACTATATTACCAAAGACCAAATTCTGCTCTCGTGTTGATGACATGTTTATGTGCTGTTTTGTTTTTCACCTAACCATGTTCACTGTTGGTTACCTAAGTTTTAATATTTCACAGAACTATGTAGGCCTACTTGCTGCTCACATTTAGCAACAGGAAACAGAAGTGAAGTTAAAAGGTTTTTTTTTTCTTAAAAAAGCATATCATGTCTGTTCTTTAAGACCACAGAGGCCACCCTGTTTTTGTCTGGTCTGAATAATGGTACTTTTTTTTTCTTACAACATCTACATGTATTAGATATGGTCTATTATTAGTCATTTAAGTTCACCACAAGCCTTAAAACCCCTGCACACCATTGCACTCTATATATACAGATTGGATGGTCATCTTTGTTCTCCCATAGAGTCAAACATTGGCTTCTCATCTGTCAAGATATTCACCCGGTAGAGACTACAAATACTTGAAATTCAAATAAAACCACAGGATCAGTCATATGGTTACATCTATTGATTAGGTAACTATGAACTCAAATTGGTCTGTTAACGGAAGAGGGTAGACCAACACCTGCCTTGAGAGATTTGCAATGCAACAGCATTTAATTATAAGCAGTTTACCGCTGAAATGGTTATGTTTATTAGATTAGAAACTGCCAACAGTCACTTCAGTGCAGAGGATGGCTGGTAGCTGAAATCTGCAGGATTAGGTTTAGATGGCTTAAATGCTCAAAAAACAATTCACCTAAAACATAAGCAAAACAAAATAGCAAAGCTGCACATTAATAGGCCACAAAAGATTCAAGTGTCCAGATAACAGGCAACATCATGTCTTCAGAGCGAAGATAATATAAAACAAAGAAGATGCCTCACAACGAGGAGGAAAAAAAATCGTACATATTTTAGAGCGTGTGTGAGCTGCGACCTGGTTTTCAGATAGACATATGTACAACATGTAAACTGGTTCATTAGTTGTTGCCTGGTAGCCTCCGAGCAAACATTTGAGAACGGGGCCCATCTGAAATATAGGTTGAAAAATGGATAGGTGTGCATGGGTGCCATGTTGGCCTCATGTGAATAGTTTTTAGTTGTGTTGAATGGGCATGGACTCCAAACTGGTGTTTTATCTGCGCCCCCCCCAAAAATAAATAAATAAATAAATAAATAAATAAAATAAAATAAAATAAAATAAAATAAAATAAAATAAAATAAAATAAAATAAAATAAAATAAATAAAATGCCAGTTGTAACACTTTTCTGCCTGCAGGTGGAGCCAGTACAAAGAAAATGAAACTGTGAGTTTAGAGGCAGTTAATTGTGAAAGTTACACAATGAAATGTTTCACCATTGCATGTCTGCAAAAGCAGTTAAATAAACTTTTGCTTAAATTTTAAATGTAATTTTCAGTGTAATAACTGACAGACTGTTGACATATTCTCATCCACCATGTTAATAATAAGCTAACACTGTACTGCTCCTAATACAGTGTTTGTGTACTTAAGAGGGACACTGTGGTCCCACATCACCTTTTCCTGAAGAACGGAGTTCTGTGACATAACTAAAAGTCCACATGATGATTCGTGAAATGGGGTCACTTGTATTACCGACTGGAGATAGTCCATCAGCTGCGTGAGCTGGAACAGCCTCTGTGTACGGGTGGTCTCTCCATGGTTGCTGGCCAAGCGGTCCAGCTCCTTGATGTAGGAGGTCCGCAGTTCATCAAAGCAACGCTGGTTCCTCAGTCCCTCCTCCGGCACTGCGACCACAAAGCCAGAACACAATAATAACTCTCTTGGACTTCATTCGTGTCATAAATTTTGTGAAGTACGGTTGCACAATAATCCAGTCATATTTCACTTGCTCAGTTAACATTTAAGGTATTATTGAGAGAGGATGCCAGCTGACTCACTGATGCTGAAGAGGACAAGGGCTTTCATGCAGAGAAACTCTTCCTGCGTAACCTCCAACTTGCAGAACCTTTGGGCGAGCACCTTCATCCTCATACAGTGTTCATACATGCTGGACACCTGCATCCGGTGGCTGTGAGGACAGGTTGGAACAAGGAAAAAAAAAAAAAAAAGAAAGAAAAAGCATGAGAGGTGACAACAGGTGTGTCAAAAGACAAAATGTGAAGCAGGAAGATGGTCAGATAGAGGGAAATATAGAAAGGAGAGAGACAATTAATGGTCGCAGAGACAAGAGGAGAACGAAATGAAGAAAAAGCAGCAGGGGTGAGAGGAAAATGAGTTACATGGATAATGGAAAAAGACGATGACAGAGAGGCAGAGAAAAATGAGGGTCAGGAACAAGGGCAGGCATATCCATTACCATGCAGGTCAGAAGCAGCTTCATAGAGGGACAGAGGTCTTATGCAGAGAGAATGGGTGTCTTGCTAATGTTGCACAAAACAACAGAACATTGAAAAAGACCCTGCAGGTCCTTGACTGGCTTTAGCGTTATGAGCAACACCTTCTCTCAACAATCCACCTTAAGTGTTTTCATGTGTACCATTCACTGTTATTTGTGTCTGTATTATTAATTATTTTAAGTACAAAGAAAAGGACAAGTTAAAGAAACTTTCTGACGGAGACTGGAAGGTTGTGGTGCGAATCAGAACTTAGAAAGGTGAAAAAAGAGACATCTCAGAGTTGACGCAGTCCTCAAGGAGTGATGACTGGTTTTACAAAGATGAAATGGAATAAATCATCTGAAGTGATCCCTCTGCGGCCACGTATTTCAGACGCAAAAGAAACGGTAAGAACAAAACACGTTTGTTTACTGCCTCGCTTAAAAGAGATGTTTATTGTGTGATTAGTCAGTCTTTCTCTGAAGCTCGTATCCCACTGTGTCCTTCTTTCCTGTGATGATGACAGGTGAAATCTTGTGATACTCCATCTCACAGTGATTATTAGAGGTGATTACCTGCAAACAAACTTACTTTGTTGTATGAAAACATTGTGCCAGTTAAAAAAAAAACAAAACAAAACAACAAAACTTTTACTAACTACGATCCTTGAAGTGTTAATGGAGGATATGTTAAACAAGAAACTGAGCAGACTTTTTTTAAGACTTACTCATTGAAGACCAGGTCTGGAGCAAAGTAGAGCATGGAGCAGTTAGTCAGAGTGTAGGACCTCCAGCCCAAAGCGAATACCATCACCCCCATCCACGACAACTGGATCAGTGACATCTGATCGTCCACATGCAGGTCACGGAACCCTGTTGACAAGTGTTTATTTTTCTAATCAAATATAAAGCTGTTAAGGTGTAAATTATGACTGAATAATCCCTCTTGGCTCAATTACATAATAATGACGACTAATAACAAAGATGACAGACAGTACAATTCTGCCCCTTTTCAGGTCCCCATTCTTGTCTTAAATAAGAGCATATCTCCCTCTAGTGGTGCATATTTGAACATGTGTCTTTCCACTGCACTGTTCAGTCTGTTCCAACATTTAAGGTAAACTGGCACAGACTTTTGGCAGTTATATACTGATCAAAATCTTGAGGCCTTGCCCAGCACTAACAGCCTGTGGATACTTCTGACTATATCTTTTAACAACCTACTGCTCACTTGCTCAATATTGCTGACAAGTGCAGCCTTGCTGAACAAGAAAGAACTATGACAGTAATTCAGAGGGCACCAGCTGACAGAGTGCCTGCATCATGTTACCTTGGCTCAGACTAGTTTACCTGGTATTGCCTTGGCCCAGCGCACCACAGTTACTAGCTGTCTTTCCCCCAGCTCGTTCAGGCTGGTGAGCAAGGACGCTGGGCTGTCTGGCTCAGCGGGGTCATGTCCGGCATTGACCACAGCAGGCTCGATGGACTGCAGGATGCTGAGCAGGGATAGGCAGGGCCGCGGTGTCGGGGGGATCCCAAGAGGCAGGGTCTGGGGATCTGAGTTATATGAGCAGGAGAATACACAGACAAAATGACATCTTTATAATGTTAAATGACTTAGGATGACAGCTGAGCTTGTGTGCGCCACTAATTCTCACCATGCTGAGCCCTGAAAGCTGCATTTCCGGGCTCCAAGGAAACATCTTTCCTCCCCACTCTATCTTCCCTTTCTCCGTGTGTCCAAGCAGCAGGATGTTGCTCCTCATCTCCGTTTCTTGTCTGTCCAGCTCCCTTCAGTCTGCGACCTACCCACACACACACACACACAAAAGACAGGCAGAGGACAAACTGGTAAAAGAAGTAAAAAATTTAAAAGTTTTTCTAATTATTTTAAAATAGAAATTGGACATTTGGATTACAGTAGATGAAACTATATTTACTTTGGAGCTCCTCCTACTGTTTTATTTTTATAAATGTGAAAAGCTCTTGATCCCTGGCCACAAGATAAAAAAAAAAATCTCTTTTGACCCACATTCAAATACACTTGTGACACCATATTAAAGCAGCAACACCTCTGATCCATTTAGGAATCCGACCACCCTGACTCCCATTCTTTAGTTACACATTATGTATGATTTCCTTTTCATCTCTAGTTCCTTTTTTAATCTTTGGTTCCCACCTTTCAGGCTCATTCCTGACATGAAGCATCTCTTTAAGCGGCACGATGCACAGTTTTTTCGCCTCAGCTTGTCGATGGTGCAGTCGTTGCGGCTGGCGCACAGGTGGTTCTGCTTACCTGGAGGCACACAAAAGTCCTGGAGGATGAGTGTTCAACAATCCCCATGCTTCTACTCATAGCAACGATATGTGGGTGTTTACTGATAACAAATAACTTGCCCTTATAATGTCAGGTCACTGTGCCCTGGCGGGCATGAGAGAGCAAGTGGGTGTAAGAAATGAAATCAGGGGATGGGTAATTTTGCTTGTGTGCAATCATGGATGTTTGAGTGTGTGTCACATCCACCTGCAGCGGCCCTCTTGAAGAACACCTTGCAACTGCCACACGTGACTGCTCCGTAGTGACAACCCGAAGCATCATCACCACACACCTGGCACACTCTTCTGTCTGATAGGTACACACCTGGAAAAAAATCCTCATGCCTGGACACACATACAGACACAGTGTTGTGTTGTTTTAAAGTATCCATAAATGGGAGGGGATGCAACTGGAGCATTTGAAAATGAGAAATGATGTACATGTAACAGCATTAAACCACTGTAAAACAGACATAGAAACAGATTTGGGTCACTTGGTCCATCCTCTTTGGAGATTTGGGGCATTAATCCAATTACATATTGTGTATAAACTCCTCTTGGGTGATTACATAACAAGGGTAGTCAGTTCAGGCTAAGGAAACATGTAATACCAGGGTTAGTCTTTTTGTTAAGAATCAGTAACTCCTGACAAAACATTTTTTTCCTTCATTCCAAGTACAGATTGGGGACCAGGTGCTGTATCTCTTGTTTATAGTGATACTGATACATTTACTCGTGCCTGTTGGTCACGTGTGTAGCTAGTCACAGCACAAATAAGAAGTCTCTGGAAAGTTCATCCATTCTGTAACTTTCCGGTTAGAGAATGGATGAACTTTGGTTCACTCTAACTGTATGTTGAAACACAGTTTGGTCAAGGCCAAAAAACAGCACATGGCGGTTGTTAGAACTCAAATGATTTTAGTGCTAAAACATTTTTCAATGCGGAAAAATGACTCCTCAGTGTATCAGTGCAGGCCATGAGCAGTAACAGTATATAATAATCACGCTTATTGTCTTTGATTTAATATGACATGTAGAAAGGATCCCACGGTGCTTTATGTGTTATACGAGACCAAGAAATTAAGTTTGAAATGTGACAGTGCATTTTAAGTTAAGGAGTCTGAGATTCTCACGAAATCCCTTCAGTAGACACTGCCCAGCTGTAGTGTTTGGTGTACTGAAGCGTGATCATTAGATACGCGTTTCACGCTGTGTTTGTTCTTTTCTTTCTGCTGAGCAGAGAGCGCATGAGAGCTGGAACAGGCTTCCAAGTGACAGGACTGCCCTCCTGTCTGGGCGCAAATGAAAAATCTAATAATAATAAGTATTATTATTATTATTTACCTGAAACTGCGATCCGTGCAATCCACCCAGACTGTGGGTTCGATCTTGATCGTGGAAAAAGCGCTTTGCCCTTGAGGAACTGCGTCGGGGTAACTTTCCACTTGGCTGTACGCCTGTGCCGTCGCTGCCTGGACGCCACCTTTACCGCCCTCCTCACCTCTGCTGTACCACACGCAGCTGCATTCCTGCCTAGAGCCGTGAGAGGTTTGCCCAGAGTTACAATATTTGCAGAAGAAATTCAATCTGTCGAACCCGCCTCTGTGCGACTGGGGTCGGTCGCCGGATGCGCGCTCGCTTGCGCACCACGCACTCCGGGTATCTCCATACAGACTTGAACTGGCAGAATAAGCGGAGTATGGACTGAAAGGCACGACCTCAGTCACTCGAGAGGTCGCTGGAAGCTCTGCTACCGGGCTCATAAACACACTCGAATCCTTGCAGACAAATCTGGATATCACCGAGCCGCGCGTCATTGATTGCGCACCGTCCATTTCTCCCGATCTGAACACATCGACACAGCTGTTCTGCCGTATGTCAGGGCACACTTGTCTAAAGTGGTCCTGCTTCGGTCTAGTGTGAGCCAGGACAAGCCTGCTTCCTTCCGAGTTCATATCTCCAGGCGTTCCGAACTCCGGCGCTCCCCGGGAACTGTTTCCGTTGCCAGTGGGATCACAGTCTGTGAAGGCGCTGCTGGGGCACTGGTTCATGTTAGTGAGCGGAGACGACAGTGAATCTAAGCCCAGAGACACCGACACGGCTTTACTGAGCTCGATTGTTGGACACATATAGGTGTCAGCGGTCTCCAAGCGCTCCCTCTCGGTCATCATGGAAGAGTTTGACGTTTCTTCTCTCTCGGACAGGCTCGAGTGAAAGGCCATCTAACTGCTTTCGTCCTTGGAGTCGCAGCAGTGCGCTGAGTGCACGGAGAACAAACAAAACACTTTCCCGGCGAGAAAACGCCTATCCAATGAGACTCCACTCATGCGTCTCAGCGGATGGGGAGTTCAGATCAGTCGACGACGTTACCGGAGGGAAGGCACGTCCCGCCGGTTGGGATCCATAAATCAAAGGCTTTGTGAACTTTTCATAAAGTAACTATTTTCATCAACAGCGTAGCTTTGCTCTGTTTACTAAAGCCAACCGCGTGCGTAACAGATATAGATGGAACAGGAGGAATTTGATCCTTGGTACGTTACGTTGCCCCGGTTTCCCCAGGAGGCTAAACAATAACCACAAAGTAACTTAATGTGCCAATTTAGAATCTGGCGGCTCAGGTCCACACTTCTTTGGATTGAAGAAGTATACACTTCTCGCGAGAATAGCTGCGATTAGCGCGTTAATCCACTCAATGTGACTACATATATTCAGGAGGCTGCTCTAGTCATCCGTAGAGGTAGCTGCTGTCAGAAGGAAGTGGGCCACTATTTTACATTAGATTTAACTTTATGTCAGGGTTACATAAGCGTGGCTGCACTACCTGTTCGACTTGTACACTCAAAGAATGTAAGCATTAGGCTAAATACTGAATAGAATCTAAAAGAAAATCTAGATAAACTGATAACAGTCATTAGTGAAAAATGTCAAAATGTACTTCCCCTTTTTTCTTTTTCTATCATTTTCTTTTTTGACAGTAATGACTCTGCAACAAGTGTGCGCCGTCTGCAGATCAGTCATACAGAGATGAACTAAATAAATTAGTTTTGCCAGTGAAAAATAAAATAAAGATAAATAAACAAAGAAAACTTGCGTGTGCAACAGTCTTGGTCCCTTCTGGACTCATTTCCCCTCCTGTTCGAGTGTAGAAAGAGTTGCTACAAGTGCAGGGTGGGAGATTAAATTCTGGACCAGTAGAATCCATTGCAGTTCCATTTTTGCGTTCATTTTAAGAAAAACCTATTACAAAGTGATAACTGGTGACAGCGTGCCTCATTAGGCACACTGAAGGTGATGCACACTCATTCATATGGAAATTGATGCACAACGCAGCACACTGATTGTGTTTCTCTGTATTTTATTTTTGGAAGGAAGAACAGAGGATTTTTTTTGTGTGTTTACATGTAATAACTACAAGTAACTTAAATGCCATAGCTTCAAGCATTTTACCAATTTACATTGGGAAAATGACCGCCAAGTACAGCAGAAACCGGGGTAATGGAGGGACAAGTTTACAACTCAAAATTTTATTTTCATTTAATGTTTAAAATGTATTCAATTTCTAAGGACAGTTTTAAATTTTACGGTGAAATCTTCTCAAAGGAAACAATAGTAAAATCATGACATAATTTGTTGTCACATTCAGTTACATCAAGTTAATTACTTAACTGCTGATCTCCACCAACTATTCTAAAATATTCACTTCATCTTCTATCCTCATCCTGCCTTCAGCTGCAGTGGGACAACACCCCACCGTCTCACATGGACTCAAACTCATCAATGCGTTGCTTAGTGTTGCCCTGGCGAATCTGGCGTAGGGTCTTGTATTTGTCCCGGCCCACCTTCACGTTCTCAGCGTGGATCAGGTCATTGGGGGTCTTTTTACTCTCGTCTACAGCACTGGCCAGCTCCGTGCTCAGAAACTGTGAAAGAGGAAAACAGAATAGATTCCTTTTGCCTGAGAGTGGGAGACTATTCAGGAGCTTTACCCCCATCCACACCCACTGCCCCCTCCCCCTGCCAAAAAAAAAGCTCCATCTGAAAAACTATTGTCAGTAGTCATTGAGTCCATTTCTGTGCTGCTACACATGCAACATGTTATCGTGCTCCGGCTGTGAGACGGAGACCAGGAATGAGATTTGCACATTGAGTGAAACTAAAACAATGATAATGTAGCAGTGCAACAATGTTTAATTATGTAAAGTGCACTTAGTTCTGGTTGAGGCACAATTTTTGAAAGTAATTACTGTGGCATCTTTGCAGGAGAACTACAAACATTAATAGCAGCAACTGTACCAAAACATTTTCAAAACACCACCAAAATCTTTTGTTCAGACCACAAACTGAATGAGATAATGAAGCAGCAACCATGCAAAGCCAAGACAAAATATCTCTCAACCATACAGTTTTATTTTATTTTATCATCTATCATAAATGAAACAATTTGTTCAAAATTAGACATAAGACAAGTAAGCAACTGTAAGGATGGAAGCAGTGATATAATAAATATAAGTTATAGAATTTTTTTATAAGCAGTAATGTTTTAAGAAATGTTGTCATCCTTTTAAGTGGTTGTGATGATAGTTTAGTCTGGATGAAATTGGTTGAATGATTCTTTGAAGTCCATGGAGCTAAACATTAGAAAGAATTGTTCATCCTAATGCAGCCTTGTTTGGTTGATTTTCTATTTCTCATTCACTCGGGGCTGCATTAGTCCCACTATTTAGCAGGAGTGCTCTTTAAATTACAGAACATTATTTGCAGAAACCCAAAAATTTCCATTTAGACAGTTCATGACATTTTTAATTAATTTGTCTGCACTAAAAGCTCCATAGAACCTGAGCACTCTGGGGTTTAAACTGAACAGAAGCTGGACATCTGACATTCACCTTAGCTTACCTTCAGGTTTTTCTGCAGTCTCTGGTTCTTCTGCGCTTCCGTCACTCTTTCCTCCTCACTGCGATCTCGGACCATGCCTGGAGAGGTCAGCTCAGCGCTCGCCTCTGCACTGCTCTCATCCGTCTCGTCATGCTCATGCATGTGAGGGTGGACTGAATTCTGAATGTGGACATCCTTAAGTTTAGTCTTCAGATCCTCTTTGTTTCGCTCCAGATCAGCTTCCACCATCATCGCCTGTCAACACACTACTTGGAGTCAAGTGCTGCGGTTGGGTACCAATATGTTTTAAAAGTAGCCACGTAGATACGCTCCAGAAATGGGATAAGTCACTGCTTAACTTTTAGAGGGAAAAAAAAAAATTATATGTATGTGTGCGTGAGCCTATACATATATATGTGTATATATATATATATATATATATTGATTTATTAATCTACACGTATCGGAATTCATTTCCTGCAACAAATTCTAAGATTTTCAATGACATTGACTAATTAATAAAACACAAAAGAAAACATGAAGACTGGTAAATAAATGAATCCACAAATGAATGAACGCATGGATGACTGACCGCTGGAAAGACTTCATTAGTTAGCTCCCACAAGGCTTAAATGTCTTCTATGTATTTTCAGAAGGAATGGAAACATTTCAAAATTTGTATGTATTTGCAGAACTTGAATGCAACAGTGTATGTTTATTAGCAGATGAAATCAAGCTGAAAAGATAAATCACTAAATATTTTGAGCTCATTCTGTCTGCAATGAAATACGCGTCAAAGTAAATGCAGGAATCACTTCTATTTTTGTCTTGCTGTTTTGTTGCAATTCACTAGAAAAGGAAACATTTCAGGAATATAATTTTTCAGTATAAAGTATAACTATCCCACATCACAAGACTGCAGAAATAATGTTTAACACTATTGTGACATGGATATAATTCAATCTATATTTCTTTTTCTTTGAGTAACAGTTTTGTTCTGTCTCACATCAGATATTCCTCTTTGCTCATGTTCGATTCATCCCTTATCCCTCTCATGGTCGTCTAATTTTCTCTCACCCTTTTCTGCCATCGTTTTGCTTCCTCGTCCTTTTTCTTCTTGGCGTCTTCCAGCTGGGAGATCTTAGAGGTAAGCTCTGCTAGCTCAGTGGCCTGTACAACCATGCACACAAATGGAAAGAGAGTTAAGAGTGCTTCTGATCTAAGGTCGTTGTGCTCTGTTTGTGCGTGTGAAATGTTAAGGGGAGAATGAGTACGTGTATAACTCCCCGTGTGCATGCACAATAAATGGTTGCATGTGGCATCATGACTCAGGTTAATGTTTCTCAGCTAAAAAACATTAACCTGTTTTTCAAATAATGAGAAACAGAATCATTTCAAATCTAATTTACTTCAACAATAAATGTTAATTCTTTCTATGTTTGAGGACGTGATCATTGAATCCCAGAAAAAGCGAGTTTGTGTCAGGTTCATCAAGACATTTGGGGCTTTAGGTTTGGAAAAAAAACCTTCATGATTCAATTGGAATAATTTAATCTGTCCATGTGAGTTGAGCTTGAGTACCAGGTTTTCTTGGTTTTTGATCTGGGTTTCAGATTGTTGCAGCAGCGCTGCTTTAGCCTCAACTGCAGCTCTGCGTTCCTTGTCCAGGCGCTCGGCCTCCTCCTGAGCAATTTTCCTCTCCTTCTCCAGCTCAAGCGCCTTACGAGTCTGCTCCTCCAGCTCTGAACAAAAGAAAAACATCCACAGTTGTATGAAATAGCAATCACACGTCCCACTATAAAATCCACACAGAGATGCCTGTATGATATACGCTTCAAAGAGATCCTGAAGTCAAAACGGTTTTAATATATCAAACCATTCTTTTAATTTTCTTTAATAGAAAAAAGCACAAAGCTAAAGTTAAGAAATCTGTATTTTCAGAAAGTTGTCAGACCATCTTGAGCTCTCTTTGTCTGGTCTTCAATCTGTCTCAGTCTCTCCATCAGCTCCATGGTCTCTCGAGCAATCTTCTCTGTTTCTTTCTCAGCATATTCTCGCTTTTTTTTCTCACTCTCCAACAGAGCCCTGACAAGGCGAATTGTACATAAATACACATCTGAAAAAGACCATTATCTCCTGACAAATCTTTCTTAAAGCAGAGAGAACACAGTGTAAACTGTTAAAAAAAGAAGCCTGCCTTGAATATTTCCTCTTCCATACCTTTCCATTTGTCTCTTGTTCTTCTCCTCCCTGGCTTGGGCTTTCATCTGCTGCACCTCAATGGTGTCAGGTTTACGTCTGCGCATGTACAGGTCATGATTTCCCATGCACAATGCCAGGATGCGTTTGTTGATGCGAAGACGAGGAACATAGAAAACAAAGTCCTACAACAAAGAAAATTCAGTCAGATTCATGACAAAGGCTAAACGTTTTTCTTTTTTTTTTTTAAAGTTTGTAAAGATTTCATAATTATTTCCAACCTCTTGAATGTACCTCTTTTCTCAACTCTCTGTAAGAAGTCAGATGCTGGGCTGAAGGTGTGAACTCGTAGGTAAGTGAGATCAAGAGGAAGCTGATTTTGAAGGTCTAATCAGAATGATTTACACGTTTGCATAACTGATCATTTCACCAGTAACAAATAGGTTTTTGTCACACTTCCAGTTTACATCCACAGCAGCCATCCATCCATTAACTTCTGCTTATCCAGATTCGGGTAGCGGGGGCCGCGGCCTCAGCACAGACACCCAGACCCCCCCTCTCTTAAGCCACCTTCAGCTCTTCTGGGAGGACACTGGAAGGCATTCCCAGACCAGCTGAGAGAGGTAGTCTCTCCCGCGTATCCTGGGTCTGCCTCGTGGTCTTCTCCCGGGTGGACGTGCCCAAAACAACCCCCACCCCAGAGGCAACCTGACCAGATGCCCAAACCACATCTACTGGCTTCTCTCGGTGTGGTGGAGCGGCAACTGTACTCTGAGCATCACCCAGATGAACTTCTCCTACTATCTCTAAGGGAAAGTCCAGCCACTACAGCCACAGCAATAAATATGGATCTGCATTTCCTGAAGATGTATTAGAATAACCTAAATGTAGTCGAGAAAGTGCTAACGCAAAGAAAATGTGTAGTCTAACTAGTCAAAAAGAGACATCTATTTAATCTACAAACACACATAAACAGAGTTAAACTGTTAAACTGATCATTATTAAATGTACCTTCAAGATAAAAAAAAAAAGAAAGAAAAAAAACAGCATCTAAACTGAGCAGCCCTTTAATATGGCTTGGTCATGCACTGTGCTTCATGTACTAAATATGTAGCAGAATCTGTTAATTAAGGTTTTTCATACCGGAGCTTTCCTGTCAATTGGCTTGATGAGAAATTTCTTGTCATTGAAGGAGATGTTTCTGATCTCGCTCCAGGGAAAGCCAATCTTTGGGGTCATCCTGTGAAAACATTGGTTTGTTCACTCTTCTAGAGGTGAAAATGGCAAATTTCATAGGTGCATGTTTGTTACAAAATCAAAACAAAATGAAAGCTGACAACAATTTACTAGCTCTGCAAAACTAACACCAGTGTGCTAAGTATTTTTTTTTTCATGAAGGAAACTGACTCAAGAAGACAACACATGAATTAAACGCTTAGTGCAACAAAATATATCAGTCATAGTGAGTGCCAAAGTCCAAAGTAGAACTTTTCCAAGTGTTTAGTTGTATAATCATGTGAAAAATAAAGTACGCTACGAACTCTTTCAGTTTCAATGTTTGCAGTGAGTTGAAATTTATCATTCCACTGAGGTTTGCAGACATTGGCTAGTGCATAGATCTCCTCAAGTCCCACCACACCAGTCCAGTTGGGTTGAGGTCTCAACTTTAAGGCGGTCATTGGAACACCTTGATTTTTTTTTATTACAAATTTTTCACTCAACCCGTTGTAGATTTTCTTGGGTTCTTTAGGTCCTGAAATCCTGCTTACATTTCACTCTAATACTGGAGCTGCTCAGCTGAATGACTCCATAGTACTAAAGTCCTATGACAGCAAAAAAGAAAACAAACAAAAAAAAAACAACCCAAAAACCACTGCAAATCATCATCCTTCCACAACCATGCTTGACAGTAGGTATGACGTCTTTCTGTTAATATGCTGATTGGTTTTCACCAAACTTGGTACTGTGCATTGTGGCCAGACATCTCTGCTTTGGTCTGATCTGTCCAAAGAGAATTGCTCCAAATGTACTGTGTTTTGTCCAGATGCACCTTTGCAAACCTAAGCGATGCTGTCATGATCTTTTTAGAGAGTTGAATTACTCTTCTGAAGAAACTATACTTGTGCAGTTTTTGTCTAATTTTAGAGTCATGAACTTTAACTTTTACTAGGCTGACTGAGGACTGTGGAGTCTGAGATGTAACTTTTCTCTGATCATTGGACTGTCTGACCTTGGGGTGAATTTGCTAGGATGGAAAATTGCCATAATCCCGTTAATAATCCCTGTCATTACAGAATGACAGACTTGTTTAAGATTAATCAATCCAGTGCTTTTTATTAAGAGCACCTGATTTCAACTTAACCTCTGAATTCCTTTGAAAACAGGAAGGATGTATTTAGTTTCTTTTGCAATGTGTCTGCTTTTTGCCTTATTTTATGTTCAAAAACCAAAGACAGAGGGGATTATACCAAGACAGCTGGAGTGGGCTCCAGCAGACCCCCATGACTATGAACTGGATTACAGAGAGTATGGGAAATGAATGAGTGAATGTGTTTTATCATGATGTTGTTTATCTGAGGTTACATTTACCTAATTTGAATACTTAATGATTTTTATTTGTAATTATTTAATTTACTGATATGAAAAACTGTTGCATTTTCCCTGTTAGTTCATCAGAACTAGATAAAAAGCCATTCAAAGAGACTGTTGGGTTTTGATTTCTACAAATCTATCAGAGCCAGTTAAAAGATCCAAAAATATCACCCACTTGTCCTTTTTGTTGTAGATGTTCAGACCCAGTGCATCCACTCCCAGCCACAGCTCTGACCCTTTCTTGTTCTTAATGTTAAAGTAGTTGACACCATACATCTCCAGGTCCTGGGCTATCTTCAGATATTCCACCATTGCGTCCTCTCTGTAACGTGACAATAGTTTGATCACAAAGAGAACACTTGGCTTGCAAAAAGCACATGAGCACTTTCCATGGTAAGATTCTAGCACCTCAGCATTCCCTTGTGCTCTTCATGCCACACCTGGATTCTTTCTTCCCACTGATTCTTATTCAGCTTATGCTGCTCCAAAACCCTGGTGTTATCAGCAAAAGGGACAAACTGATTAGAATTCAGGTGAATGACACGGGAATTAAGGCAAACTTTGGTCAATACTTATATGCACAGGATGCTCTACCTCTGTGGCAGCAGCTTCTCTTTAGTAAGGTATCCTGGTACGTGATAATCTTTCCTGTAGTCGCCATGTTTGACCTGCACTGCGTACGAGGCCAAGAGCACTGCAGTCTCAGGTGGACAGTATATGTCATCGTTTAGGATACTCTCTTTCACCTGAAACAGACAATAAAGACAGAAGTGCTTGTGCAACTGTTAAAGTGACTCACAGAGACAGAATCCCTTTGTGTTATGATGTTTACATCTTGAACATGGATCTATTTTTTGTGTGCATGTACTCCCTTAGGGCAAACCCATGAGTTTTATGTGGATCTGCGTGAGTCATCAAGAAACCCTCACTGGTCATTAAGATTTTTGTTTTGACTGAGATTTGTTATTTAGGACATCTTCTCAGGACTACTATACTGCTGTAGCACACCATTACTCTCATATGTCCACAGATAAATCTGCTCTACTGTTGAAATGTTAATGTGACAGTTGCTTTTGTTCTAGTAACTGTGGTAATTGAAGAGTGCGACTCGCTTTCATTATTTCTGACCTGCAGAAAGAAGAGGCGCTGCGTTGCCTCCTGTATCAGCTCTTCTGCGACATCCTCGGGGTAGAACTTGGCCCTGAACTTGATCAGCAGAGGGTTGTTCCTCTTCACATCTTGAGCCGTCACCTGGGATTGACACCCCATAGCAGGGGAGCGACAGAATGAATAAATAGGCATTAATTAGCCTCAACGGAGGTTGGTGGGGGACACAGTAGCATTAGACCACACAATAATCACAATATTTGCTTAAAAGAGAATTTGACATGCAAACTTTCAACTCACCCTCTTGTTGAGCTTGAGCCAAGTAGAGAAGCCCTTGCTGTCCTGATAATGAAGACCGAAGAACCAGGTTTCTCTCAGCCCGATTGTCTTCACTATCTAAAAATATCAGAGAATATTATACTAATGCACACACTTTTTTCCACCATAAAAGCATCAGTTTGATTGTAATACACAACATACCTGGTCAAACAGCTGTTTGCCAGTCGTGCTGGGCAGAATGGCAAACTCCAGCTCTGCATCCATGGTGGTAACACGGACATTTATCTAACCAGAAAAAAAAAGAAAAAAACAAACAAAGGAGAAGCTCTCTGTTGTCCATACATCTGAGAAGCAACAGGAAACATACAACAACGTTCACAGCGGGTGAAAAAGATCACTACTAATCAATATCGTTTGGTCTTTGAAACAATGCTAAATGTGCTTGTTTCTTGACAGAAAAAATGACCAAAAAAAGGGGTCCTTACATTTTTCTGTTCAACCAGGAGCATCCAATCACAAGATGTTGGTGGGGACTACAATCAAAAAATGAAGCCCACAGTGTATTTTAGATTGAACTGAGAACATGGGGTTCATTCTGTGATGCAAAACTGTCAATGAAGGGTCGGAAACAGTGACGATGTACAGTGTGCATTTGCTGGAGCTGATAAGGTTGACTTGTAACGAAAAAAAGGCAGCAAAGAAGAGAGAGTGTTTACTCCATACCTCACATACCTGTCTAAAATGTTTTTTAAAAAGGCAGGCCTTCATTAATGCACAATATAACGATGAGAGAAACATTAACAACGCAGCACACAAAACTTAACTGATTACACCATTTGAACAAATATTTGTGTGTAAAAAGAGCAAAGATTTACTATGTTACGGCACTACTGATTATGAAACAGCGCTGGAATAAATACAGGAACACCATGATAATAAATGAGAAAAAAACAAGACTATATATGCAAAAACATTTAAGAACTACAGGCTCACACACTGATTTAACCTCAAACAAGCAGCTTCAAATATTTCAACAAGTTTCGTTTAAAATGTCAAAACCATACTTAAGCATGATTGAAATAATGACATGAAAAATTATTGAAGCTAGCTACTTACAGTTGACATTTGTGGGTTTTTTTTTAATCAGCAGCCAAAACTCTTCTTCAGGTGAGGTGCTTGTAGTAGCCTAGCCTTTTCTCTGCAGTCATATGAAAGTTCTTGTAATGCCTACAAGGATTACTGTGAGTGAGAATAGGCCATTGTATTGTTCCCCAGTGCTTCTTGTTGAGTTAATCCAAGTGCAGCCCAGGTCCAGACGATTTAAAGAGCCAGACTTCACCTTGTATAACCACCCCCCACCCCCCCTTAAATGCCCTATGGGTTTTAATTTAGTATCCTCTATCTGTTATGTAAAAATGAACCTATAAAGGGCTACAAATGAGTAGGAATTTCAATCATCTCATGTCTGTATAGTGGTTGATGGATGGGCCACGACATCTATGATCTGAAAATAAATGTAGGCAATTGCTTACAGTGCTTCATTATATGGTTAATTGAGGTTTGTTTGTGATTTGTTAATTTGTGAACCCATTGTAAAGTTCTATACTTTTTAAAATAGTTTTTGTGTGTGTGTCTGTGTCTGTACGTGCACAGATCAAAATTTTTCTTTTTGAGGCAGTATGGTTGGAAATAGAAAAACGCAGCTTTCCGGCATAAAAACCTTGACACATTTGTGAAACGTGGTGGTGGGACTATCATAGTATGGCAATGTTTCGCTTCATCTGATTCAGGAGCCTCACTTGGCGGAACGATGAACTTTAAGTAACACAAATTCTGAATAACCGTCTATGTACCAGAGATACAGACAGCTTTTCAAAAATACTTTTTTTGCAAAGTTCAAGTTATGGTTCAGATCTTAATGCAATTGAAACAGTAAATAAAGATCTGATGTTTACAGTTCAAGTTTACTCACCAAGATGTCAAGCTGCTCTGTACTGAACTAAAATTCCGTCAAAATGATGTGCAAGGGTAATCAATTCATATCAGAATGATTAGTTGCAATATTTCACATTAAGGGGGGTTATTTCTACACAATGGATATAAACGTCAATGCAGTCAGTGTGACATCATTCACAAATGTGTGAATGGCTGTTTTGAATCCTTGAGTTTGAAACTTTAATGTCTTCAATTCACAGACTCATTGGTTACATCAGTTTGTTTTCTTTTTAATGTTTTATTTCATTAATAGTCATTGTGCTACTAAATGTAGGTATGCAGCTTTGAATGATTTTCTTCAGTAAAATAATTAATGCATTTCATTTTTCCAATTAAATTACAACAATTATATACTTGTGACATACATATAGTTTTCTTTCCAGACTTTCAAACAAGATTCAAGATTGATTAATTATGTCATTTTGTAGTTTAACTGCAGATATTGAAAATAGACATAGGTAAGGAGGCTCTAAGAAAAAGAGTGTAGTACTCCAGTTTGTGCATGAGGGTGAGAAATTCAGGAGAGATAAGTCGAGGAAACAAGTTTGGATGTTTACAAGCTGCTAGTGACTGGGAAATGCAAGCTAGTTGTTCCTCAGGAAATAGTTTGTACTGGTTTAAGGCCTGGTATAGTTTTGTGGTCAGTTAGTCACCAGATAGTATATTTCATTGAGCTGACAGTTTCCCTTGAAAGATTCACTGGAGGAAGTTTATGAAAGGAAAAAGCTTAGATATGCAGACGTGGGGGCAGAAGCTGAGCAGGGATGATGGAAAGTTAGGGTTTGCCCAGTGGAAGTTGGATGTAGGGGCTTTGTGGCTAGATCAACATTTTTTGGGGGAACTGGGAATATGTGGGCAGAGTTTGATAAATATGATAAAAGAAATGTCAGATGAGGCAGCCAGATGAATTCATTGGATCTGGGTGCGGAGAAATAACATTAATTGGGGACCAAAATAAAAGTCTAGTTTCAGTGAACTTCCTCTGTTCATGAAGATTAGGGAGTGAAGATAAGAGAAAGATGAAGTCCACCAATCAGGCCTCAGAGGAGGAAACCGAGGAAGAGGAAGTTTATTTAAGGAAATGGGTGTGGCCTATTTGAATCTCTTTGTCTGGGACCATGCAGGTAAGTTTGTTTGCTTCTATAGGAGTTAGAGCAGATAGTATCAGCATTGCCACTACCTGGAGCTTGCATGTACGGAACCTGGGTCTGTTGAAGGTGACAAAGCTGTTTTGGCTGTGGTAGCATTTTGTAGGCAGGATAATGGAGACGGCCATTTTGCAGTTTAGGTGATAGAGGTTGTTGTGTTGGTGGGGAGCAGCGAGAGCTGGGATTAGGGGAGTAACCCTGGGATGCCAGAAATTACTGTTTAGCCCCCTGGAGGTGTCATGAGACTAACTAAATGAAACACTGATAAAAGAAGGTTCCCACCTGAAGACCCAGAGACATGTCAGTTATCGCTGCTCACACGGTAGATAGTTTATTGTCTTTGATTGCTAATCCTTTTTTTGGATCACAGGTTTCTTGTGTTTATCCTTACTTCCAGACTATGAAATTGTTCAGAGCAACAACTGTTATGGTGCAGTTTAAATAATAAAAAAACTAATAATAAAAGAAATAATTGAATTGAAATAATTAAGTTTAATTGAAAGGCAATGAAACAGAAATCAAAAGGAAATAATTGCAAAATGAATACCCTGAAATTACAGCATAATTTATCTCTGCAAATAGCTATCTAAATACAGTAACCAATTGTTATATTTTCTTGCTTTAATGGCACATCAGTTTAGTGTGTTAAATTTAGATTTGTTTTTGTGCTTTCCTGTATTTTTTGTGCCTCTTTTGTAATTATTGTTTCACTTCATGCAAAGGGTTTGATCGTGTGGGATGAGGAAGAGGTGAATCTATATTGGCAGTTAGAGTTAAGCTCAATGTGGCTTTGACCATGATACCTATCCTGCACAAAAGGTCAGTTTTCCTAAGTTGTATCCCTTTTACTAAATCACATTTTAAAAAGTTAGACTCAATCTACATCAGACGCACTTTCAACTAAATGCACTTCACTCACTGTTCACCTGTTATATAGTTGATATGGGTGTGTCTCAGGACTCCAGGACAAACACTGCTTGTGTTTTAGCATTGTGAAGGTGGAAAACATGGCAACAGAACTAAGAGAATGTGTCGGAAGGTCCATTGTTGTCCCAAGCAAACAGTCTTTCATCTTGAAAGTATGGGTAGACTGAGGGTCTCCATTGGGACAGTACATGAAAATCTACAATGCATCAGGATCACTTGCATCAAGAAAACAATTAGGCAAACCAAAAGTGACCACATCCTAATAAGATCAATCATTTAAACTATGTACAATGTAGGAATGCTACAACCCCAATTCCAAAAAAAGTTGGGGGCACTGTGTGACACATGAATGACAACAGAATGCAATGGTTTGCATATCTCTCTAACCCATATTTTATACCTAATAGAACATAAAGAGCATATCAGATGTTGAAACTGAGACAATTAATGATGTCATGGAATATATTAGCTAATAATGACTTTGATGGCATCAAACTAGATGAAACAGGGTGATATTTACCCTTGTGGAACATCTCCTCTTCTTTTAACAACTGTCTGTAAAAATCTGGGAAGTGAGGAGACCAGTTGCTGGAGTTTTAGGGAAAGGAATGTTGTCCTATTCTCTGATGCATGATTCTAGCAGCTTAACAGTGCTGGGCCTCGTGAGATTTTTAATTTTGTGATTCACCAGAGATTTTCTATTGGTGAAAGGTCTGGACTGCAGGCAGGCCAGTTCAGCACCTTTTCTTGCAAAGCCATGCTGCTGTGATGGATGGCTGTATGTGGTTTTACATTGTCTTGTCAAATTATGCAAGGTCTTCCCTAAAAGAAACATTGTCTGGATGGAAGGACAGGTTGCTCTAAAATACTCTTCAGCATTGATGGAGCCTTTCCAGGTGTGAAAGCTGTCCACACCATTGACACTAAAGCAACCCTATACGATCAGAGATTTGGTCCATTGATCGCAAGTTGGATGGTTCCTCTTCTCTTTAGTCCGAAGGACATGGTGTCAAAGGTTTCCAAAAATAACTGAAATTTTTTGATTAATCTGACCATAGAACAGTTTTTCATTCTGCCCCAGATCATTTTAATTCAAGTCAATTCAATTTTATTTATACAGTCTGTTCACAACATCAGTGTCTCTATACTTCACACCATCACAGGGACATGGAAAAAAACCCAGAGCAGATGCATCTATCTGCACACATTTTTGTCACTCTATTTAAAGAAAAATTTCAATGTTAAATTGAGGAGATACATTAATAAGAGAACTTGTGAGTCTTCCAGCAGAAGATGAAATCAGGCACCCACAGTTTGATTTTGGAGCGAGTGACAAAATAGTTGAGTTCACTCAATCTGCATTTAATCAGGTCAAGTTGCCAACAAATTAAAATGGTTAAGGAAGAAGTTCCACCAAGTGAACAACATTTTTCTTGTCTTAGCTTGATGGGTGCACAGTGTATGTCACCAGTTAATGCGCACAACACGTTGTTTCTGGAATGCTGGTTTTATGTCTGTAAAGGCATGAGTTTGCATATTTTTCATCCTTGCTTGGTTCAGTGTGCCAAAGCCAACAGGGTACAACAGAGGAACATCTTTCTGTAAATATTACAGAATGTCAGTATGCAAGCGTCTACTGATGCTGCAACATAAACCCGTTAACAGTTATACGCCTGCACAAAACTGATCCCACATTGCCCAAGGAAATTGATAATGGCTGAACTGTAAGAACTAGGCTACACTTCATGTGACAGTGACCGTCAAACTTTCTTTCACAGTGACCTAACATCGTAGACGTCCTGTCACATTTTTGATACAACTGACCCAGACCAGCTCTCACATAAAGAGACTCTGATGCCATTTATCACCATGTAAGCAATGCTGATAACATGAGGCACAGCTATATTTGTAACAGGTGAAGTGGACACAGCTGACCAAGCCTGTGAAGTCCACAACAGGGTCTAACTTGAGCAAATCTTACCTTCAGTCCAAAGGTTAGACTAACTTTAGCTAAAGCAGCTTAGAATTACATCAGTAATAATCAGGTAAAGTTGTTACATAAAATAACTTTTCACATTAACAAAAATCCTGTCAGTATTCTCTAACTTCCAGAGAAGTCATTGTTTTTATTGTTGTCATTACTTTTGATAGTGTAGTTTTAATTTTTAAGCAGTTTTTTTTTTTTTTTTAACCAAAGTATATAGCTGCTATTTTCTCTATATATTTACTGAGTCTGAGGCTGGAAACGTGAGACAGCTGCAGAGGAAGTGGACACTTTGTATTTCAGGAAATGTCAAGCAGCCGAGTCTCTCCGCTCGTCGTTACGTTGCCACGGTTTCACTCTGCGGGCGCGTGCTCCTGTGCGCGCTCACGCAGGCCATTGTGTTTTTTTTCTACACTTTTTTTTTTCTTCATCTTCTTTTTTTTTTAATCAAGAAGGGGACCACCGTGGCCTTGTGGGACAAACGAATCTGGGGGACGCCGGTGAACGAAAGGGGACATCGAAGTCATGGCGGACGAACAAGAAATAATGTGCAAACTGGAGAATATTCTGGAAATACGGTAAAGCCGTGGACGTCGACGTGAACGGACGTTTTCCAGATGTTTTGACTCGTTGACTGGGCTAACGTTAGCCACCGGCTTTTGTTACTGACCTCGCTAATATTAGCCGCTCTGCTACGAATTGAAAGCTCTTCGTTGCTCTTTCTTTATTTTCTTTTTGTTCAAGCGCTTCTCGCTGACATGATTTTCAGGCCGGTGTTAGATAAATACACAAAGGTTGTTGTTGTTTTCTTAAGGTATCATGCAACAACATTCCAGATGTGTAACAACAAATGCCAGATGTGCCGCTACGTAGCTTAGCAAACCGAACCTGTTAAATCTGGACTTTTAGCTGCAGGGACACAAATATCATGTTAATGATGGGTGAATGCAAACAAAGAAGCGTTAGCTAAATCAACTGGACACCAGTTTATTAGGTACACACTGCTGGTATCCGGCTGGACCCCGTTTTACCTTCAGCTCGGAGATTTTATTCATATTAACATGATAGCATCACGCAAATGCTGCACATCCATGATGAGAATCTCCAACACATCCGAAAGGTCTGTTAGATGGAGATCTGGTGACTGTGGAGGACTACTGAGTACATGTGAATCCATCATCATGGTCATGAAACCAGTTTGAGATGATGTGAACTTTGTGACATGGTGCATTGTCCTGCATGAAGATGAAGCCTACAGTGGATATAAAGGCATAGACATGGTAAACTATGCTCAGTTAGAACTAAGAGGTCTAAAGTGAGCTTAGAAAATATTACACTACTAGCATCCTGAGCTGTTGATACAAGGCAGGATGGAACCATGCTGTCATTTTGTTAACTCCCAACTCCTGACCACACCATCTGAATGTCATCATCCAACCAGGCAGCTTTCTCCAATCTTCTGTTGTCTAACTCTGAAGAGCCAAATTGTTCTCAGCTGTCAGAAGTGTCACTGCTCCTGTAGCACAACTTCTTCAAAGTTCAACATGTTGTGCATTCAGAGATGGCTTTCTTGAATTAAACAACAGTCTGGTCAGTAACAGTCTGGTCATTCTCCTCTTATCACTGAGATCAACAAAGCATTTCAGTCCACACAACTGCCACTCACTAGATGTGTTATCTTTTTTCAGATCATCTGTGAACCCTAGAGATTGTTGTATGTGAAAATCCCAGCAGATTGGTAGTTTCTGAAGTTCTCAAACCAGCCTGTCTAGCACTAATAATCATGACTTTCAACCTCATTTAAATCCCCTCTCTTCTCCATTCTGATATTCAAGCAAGTTATCTTGACCACATCTACATTCATTTCAGCTTAATTCAGTTTTATTTATTTAGCGTCTACTTACAACAAAGTTGCCTCCAGGCTCTTCTGAGAAACCCAGAGCCAGCAGGCATCCCACAGTGGCATCCAGTCATGCCTAAATGCATTGATTGCTACAACGTAATTTGCTAATTAGCTGTTTGTGTTCACAAGCAATTGAACGGGTGTACCTACATATAAATGTATTATTATTATTGTTGATTGAAGTGAAAGAGAAAACATGACACTTGGTGTTTATTGTCTCTGCCACCGGCTGCAGAAACAAGACAATTCAGATGCAGAAGATCAAGTCTCGTCTGAAGATGGAGTTTGAGGCTCTGGAGTCTGAAGAGAAGCATCTGAAGGAGTACAAACAAGAAATGGATCTCCTTCTACAAGAGAAAATGGCACATGTGGAGGAGCTGCGCCTCATCCATGCAGATATAAATGTGGTGAGTAAGCAGTAGTCTCAAGGAGCATTTGGACCATCTGAGAAATGGTTTGGTTATCATTCACACATTTTTAGGGTTAGTGTTAGTTTGCACAAAAACATTTTTTTTTAACCTAAACTTTCTTGTCTTGAACCTGCTTTTTGACTATCAGATGACTGCCATCTAGTTCCTCTAGGGGACCAGTGGTTCAGACTCCAAACTAACCCAGTTTTGTCTGAATCTGAACAGGAAATCTAAACAGGAAACACAATGATTTCACCAAGCATTGTGGTGAATAATCATGTAAAAAAAAACTACCTGACTTGATGGTGGTTCTGATGCTGCTGCCATTGGAATGTGTAAAATCGTCATGTGGTGGTTTGTTTTGTGGCCTGTGCACAGAACTGGTGCACAAATTGATTGCCTGTCTGTTGGTAAACATCTTCTGTAATAAGCACACTCAATGAGATGGTTACTGCTAAAATAGCCTTTCAGCATTTTAAGATGAGGAGAGGATCTCAACTGCATTCATAAGTATGGGTGATAAACCAGGAGGATGAACTGTTTGTCTCTTCTTTAAGAGTTGTATGTCTGGGTATATCGGAGTAGTTTATACTGAGCATGTCACATGTCTTAAATATCAAATCTTTCAGATGGAGAGCACCATCAAGCAGTCGGAGAATGACTTGAATAAACTGCTAGAAACGACTCGGCGTCTGCATGATGAGTACAAACCACTGAAGGAGCACGTTGATGCTCTCAGGATGACTTTGGGACTACACAGACTCCCTAATTTGAACGAAGAGGAGGAGAAACTCTCCCTGGAGTCAGTATACACACACATAAACACACAAAATGCATGAAATACATTTTGAATTTTTTTCCAACGTCATGTTTGTTTCATACAGCTTGCATTGTATTTACAGCTATTTTTGATGTGGTCTTCACAGATACACAGATATTACAGTCTTAGACAGTTTTAGATATCTAATCTAGTCTGAGTGGAAGACCTTTAAATAACTGTTGGCCATAAGGTTGGAATGATTTTGCTTTCTGAGAAGCTTTTTATTAAGAATAAATCACACTGTGAAAATTGCTTCACGGTAAGAGGTAAAAAAAAATACAACAAAACTATATGTATATATTCAATCTTCATAGTCTGTTTTATATTATCTAAATCAACTGGTCACTTGGCTTCTGCAGGAATTCATGTCAAATGAGACTTTCCAGGTTCGCAGGGTTTGGAGACTTGACAAAAATGCTGGTGATGAGTAGTCATTTCAGGCTCCACAAAGTTTTTGCTCTCCACAAAATTGGAGGTACATCATACGGGCCTGACAAATAGTATTCCAGCAGCCCAAACTGCAGTCTGACATCCATCAAAAGTGGATGATTGTACAATTTGCTGGAGCAAATCATAGTTGATGGTTGCAGAATATAGAAATGACACTTATTCAAGTTGTGGACAAGGAGACTCTCAGATAAAGTCATGAGATTAGGCTGTGTTTCACCATCCGCATCATTCTGATCAACAGAGAGGTGCTGAAGTGCCATTGGCCGGGAGTCTTCATGATGGACAACAGGTTTATTTATAATCGGTGTGATTAGTGTCACCAGAGATCATGTTCTCGTTTACCAATGTCAGTTGGGTCAGTTGTGGAAAAAAGAAAAGAACATCACTTCCTAGATTTTTCTTTTCTTCCGTCATCATGCAGACTAAAACATAGATTTACACTGCTTGTAGTTATGTATAAGATTTGTTGCTTCGCGCACAGGTAGGTCTGTGTAGATCTTTCCATGCCTAAAACCTTCGGCATGGAATAAAAATGTCCTGTAATGTGTTCATTTTTTTCCCCTTCAAACATGCAAAGTTTTAGTTGCAGTAGGAGTGCTGACAGCAGTGTTTGTCCCGCTTTCTTTCAGTTTGGCTATGTATTGTGTAGAAGCGCGGGTGATTTCATTGCTGGCCAGGTGGTAGTCGTCTCCCCTTTCCTTCTTTGCGGCACGCTCCCTGATGTTCGCCACGTATACAAGTCTATTAGACTACTGCAACTCATGTTCTGCTGTGCTTTTCCATAGAAGCCAGAACTCATCACAGAAGGGAGACAGATTTAAGATGCTGTGAAGGAAGACGTTGGCTCCATCATTTGCACATTTTTTGAGTAATTGTACTTAATAACAACAGTGTCCTGTGTAATTGTATTACCGGATGTGATGGAGCAGTTTTGGAGAAAATTAAATCACACCTCAAAGGCCTGTGGGATACATTTTAAGATGCCACATAAGAGTGACATATCAGCACAAAAATGAGCTCTCTACACCTCAGTAGATGGAAAAAAATTCAACTGAAATATTAGCTTGTATGAAGACTGAATAGGTTCAGAATCTTCTTTTTTTTTTTAAAGTATCTTCATGGAGGCTTATAAATAAGACTAAAGATTTGACATGTTGCTAGATTGTGTTCACATGAAATTAACACATTAAATGTGTTCTGTAAATGCTCAAAGTTCTTCACAGACCTATTTTGAGAGAAACCAGAGAGGGTAATGAAATGGGATATCACTTTTTTTTTTTCTTGAAAATGGGCCAGTCAGGCATAAAGTCCAAGGCCACTTTTCTTTCCCAGTCCTCCCCTGCTCTCGCTGTCTTACGCACACACTTGCACATGTATGAATACACGCAAACAATCTTGCAATGACTTTTTAGCGTTTCCTCTGACATTGACTTAAAAAAGGAACACTAGTTGTATGTGCTTCACTTAGGTCTTTTTGCTGCTCACCTCTTGGTGAAGTGTAGCTCAGATAATGTTGACTTTTATGTGGTTCGTGAGCTCTAAATACAATCCAGAGTTAATCAGCTTTCTGTCTTTTCTGTTCTTTACACAGTTACTTTGAGAAGCAGAAAGCAGAGTGGCAGAAGGAGCCACATGAGCCAGCCATCCCAGAATCCCTTGCTGCCGCCGCCGCAGCAGCACAGCAGCTTCAGGTGTCCAGGAAGCAAGACGCCCGTCAGACAGCAACCTTTAGACAGCAGCCACCACCTATGAAGGTATTACCTTTACTGACATAACATCACAGGTAAAGCAGAGAGGATAAATGTGCTTCCACCAAGTTGGAACACTCAGTTGAAGGCCTAAATAAATAATAATAGAAGCATTTGTATTTATATCATCACTGACAGTTAATTAGACTGCACTGCTGTATCTGTGTTGATAATAGATGAAGGATAGTTGTATGAATATTTTGATCCTAGAAACCCATCTCCTGAGGCTTAAAATTCAGTTGTTTTATTTATCTGAAAATTGCCATTTAATATAAACTCCTGGGAGAGCTTATTTTCAGGTGTCATTTTTGTATCTAACTGACAGTAAAATAAGTAAAAAAAAAAAAAAAAAAAAAAAAAAAGGAGCTCAGTATTGTGTGCCGAGGAAGGAAATAGCTTTTACTCTGCTTGAGTGAACTACCACATCGTACAAGCCAATAATCCTGCACACGAGCTTCATCAGTATGAGCTGACAGACGGTTAATGTCATTATGTTTTATTTTTCATGCTCAATAAATCGGTGGTTTGTGTGATGTGAAGTGCTTACAGAATTGTTGTTCTTGTAGGCATGTTTTTGGCTGAGCGCACTCATTAAATAACAGATGTATTTGTCTGTTCACAATATATGTGAACAGACAAATACAACCAGACTGAATTTCCCGTCAGGGATTAATAAAGCGTTTTTGAATTGAATTGAATGTAGTGAGCCCATACCTTCTATTCTCAATTTCTTTTATACATAACATCAGATTTGCAGCTGCATATCATTTATTAAGATGTTTTTTTTAACCCCCCCCCCCCCCTCCTTGCATGATAAGAACAGGTAAGGAATGCCATTAGTAATGACCCACTTCCTTTAAGTGGTTCAGTTAACCTTGACAATGAACCAGCATGCTCTACATCAAGGACCAAGACCTTCCTCTGAATGGAATGTGGTCATCATTAAGACAGCTATGCATTAGATTCATTATCCACATTCATGGAATAGCTCTTACTAAAGATACCGATCTACTGAAATGCTGTTCTTTAGGTGGAATTGAAACAACTGTTGGTCTGTGTAGTCATGACATTTCTGGGTACAAATAGGATTTTTTTTCTTTTTAGAAAAGTCAGCTATGCCAACTTTAGCCACTCACTGAGTTCAGCTTGTAAACAGCTTTTACTGATGATATATTTCATTTATCAACACTGTGACTGAGGATTTCTGTTTTGATGCTATAGAGCACCACCTAGACCTGGAGCAGTGTTTCTCAGTTCTGGTCCTCGGGTACTATGGCCCTGCATCTTCTTCAGTCCAGGTCTTTAGGACCCACTGCCCTACATGTTTTTAGATATTTTTTCCTCGAGATTTAAATGAATGGGTCACCAGTCTGCACAAGTCTGTCAGTCACCCATTGATTTGAATCAGTTGTGTTGGAAGGTGAGGTCAAACAGTCTGTGTAAAAACAAAAAGAAAAAAAAAAACGATTCCTAATTTAATGGTGTGATAAGGTTAGTCAGATTGTACCTGAGTAATCTGCTTGAAACTATGACAAACACTCAACATGTGAACCCTTTCTCTTTCCTCCAGGCCTGCCTCTCCTGCCACCAGCAGATTCATCGTAATGCTCCCATCTGTCCATTATGCAAGGCAAAGAGCCGCTCCCGCAACCCGAAGAAGCCCAAGAGGAAGCCAGATGAGTAGATGGCACCTCCAGTTCAGGAAGGTGCTGATCTAAGATCAGTCATGTACGTTTTTCTACGTGACTGAGATAACAGGTCTGCGCTTCAGGACAATTTCTTGGCTGTCTAAACTTTAATAAAATGTCTTAGTAATTGTTCAGTTTGTCAACAGCTGGTTAAGGATCTGGTAATGTAATCTTGTTGTTAGTGTTTACAGTGCTTTGGATGTTTTAACACGTAATTGTGTAATAGTTAACTAGCTCCTTAACATTATAACTGCAGTAATGCGAAAAGGAACGTGTCTAAATAATGTTGCCCCTCCTGTTCTTGTTCATTGCCTCTGAAACTTGTACTTTTTATGCAGTGCATGCCTGTTCCCATGGCTGTTAGTGTGTTTTATTATATTTTATTTTTTTGTGTCAATATGAAATCAGTTGAACTGCTTAAACTGTAAACTGCAGTGTTTTATGTTTAGTGTTCAAGTGACCACCAAAGCTTGAGGGAGAAACAAAAAAGGCCAGTTGTTTGCTTAGCGTGTTGTGTGTTTTAATTTGAATACAGTGATAATAAAATAAATTCCTGTTTTGTACTAACCATTTTAGGCTTTCTTTTCTACAAATACTTGACCTTTGTCCCTGCAGTTTAGTGGTGTACACATAAACAAGGTGGTGCCTGGGTAGGCCAAATGGCTGAGCTTTGCCTGTGTCTGAAAATACAGAGATAGGAATATGTTTGACTCCACCGCATCATTGTAACTTTGACTGTTAATACTATGACACACCGTCATGTCTGCAGCTATCTGTCAGAAAATGACAGTGAGGCTTTGCTAAATGAGCTTCAGTTGCGTTTTTGTCAGGATAACCCCTCATTTCATCTGTTGCCAGGGTAACTCCACGTTCCTTAGTTGTTGCTAAGGCAACCCCAGGTTGCTGTGACCCGCATATCTCCAGCAAAGTTCCTCCCAAATCCAGTGAGGGGTATCGGGAGGTTTTATGAGATTTTACAAGGACTCCCCCCAAAAGTATGGACTTGTGAACTGGGAGAGAAACAATCCCTCTGATCAGTCTTATTGGTAGAAATGTTACTTCTGCCACTCAACGGATGTGCCCCTTAAAGTCACTTAGTCAACTTAATGTTTAGTCTGCCCTTCAGTGCTCGGAGCTGCAGTTGTGTCTTCTTCGTCCTGATAAAAGATGTCAAGGCCAGTGAAACCTTTCCTGCTCGGGCAAGAGACACAGCAGAGCTCCCCCCCCCGCAAACAGCCCATCACCATGAAGACAAGAAATAAAGAGACGGAGGAAATGAGGCGTTTTCTGTCTTTATGATGTCCACATAGTAGAGCTGATGTTTCCCTTACTCGTCTAATCTTCTCCTTGAAAGTCTAACCCCAACACTGCAATAAAATGATAGGGTTCGAGCTGGAGTAAAACAAGGACTGAGGGGAGGACCTGAACGGGGTCTGGTCCGTCCAGACTGGGTGTCTGCTGTCAGTCAGCCTTTCCGTTTCAGATCAGCAGCTGCTCAGTCTTTGTGTCTCCTGAAAGGATTGTAGGAACCGCTGCTTCCCCTGCGTTAACAATAAATGTTTTACCCCCAATGTGCTCCTAAAGGCTTCATTCTCGTCCATTTTGCGAGAAAATACAGCATTTTATTCATCCAGGGCCATTTTCTATCGCCACTGAGACGTTTAAGTACAGTGGGAATTTACGCTGTCGGTCATTATTTGGGGGGAAGGGGACTAAAAACATTATAACTTAACCGTTTTAGTTACACCTAACGGAATAAGATGATAATTTTATATCTATAACGTCATTAGTTTAAAGTTAATATCAATGAGAATCGTGAAAAAGGATATGTGCGACGAGTTGCACTTCCTGTCAGCAGTACACCTCTAGCCCCATCTGGTGGTTGATAGGGGAATATACAGAAGAGCTATTATTATTGTTATTACTACTAGTACTACTACGAATAATGATAATAAAATAGTTTATACAATTTTATATATATATATATATATATTTTTTAATCTCAGACTGACATGAAGTGATGGGCGGGGGGGGGGTGGTGGTGTGGAGGGGGGGGGGGGGGGAGTTCTTGGCTCGGGGTTTGGAGGAGGGTCTTACGTTCCCC
>JBAMYA010000002.1:13442352-13464199 GCA_037176975.1 Arrhamphus sclerolepis
CTTATTAAAATCCTACCCCTTGTCTATAAACATATATATATATATATACATATATATATGTGTAGCACTGAATCAGGTCTTTGCAAAGTGTATAAGGATCAATTTGTGTCAGATAGGAAATTTATTCAACTTTAGTCTCTTTCTGACTTTAAAAATGCTCAGTGGTGATTTTCTTTGTATTGGATGATGGCTTTCATCATTGATGCATGCACACATTCTTGTCTGAGCCCATAAATGATTTAGTCAGCCTATTAAAAAACAAACTATCCTAGCCAATTAGTTCGCATGTCTCGGTTTATGTTTACGAAAACCACCACACATTCATATCTGAAAAGCTGAAAAAAGTATCAGAAAATATAAAGAAATAGTCCTTTTAATGGCTTGACGAATCAACAAGGCTGCTTAAAACAGTCTTCAGTGCAACCTGAACCTTTTCATCATGAAAGGAAGGTAAAACGAGAGAGACGACTTAATCAGCGTGCAGAGATAAATGTGCATCTTTGAGCTGATAAGGCGAGATGAGAGAAAAAGATGGAAAACTGCTTGCAACGTGCTCCTACTGTTATAGACCCTGGGGGCTGGCAGAAGCCCTTGCACATGTCGTACTGAGGATGCTGGATATGCAAGCGTGAAAACAAAGGCAAGAATTTATCACTGAGAGTATCTTGCTGCTGACTCTTGAGAGTGGATCAGGACATACTGCTGATCATTTCTAAAGTCAAAGATGTTCAACTGTGGGAAAAGAAGAAAGACAGCATATCTATGCATCTTTGTTAGTCTTTTCTGTGTCTGCCTTTGCAGAGAATATAATTTTGTCGGTCTTTGTGCACGTTTTATGATGCAGTTATGTGGCCTCTGTGTATGTTTGAGTCTTAAGTGTCTGTCTGCATTTGTATCTCCATCTCTGCATGTATTGGGTTTAGCCGAGCGTGGACATCCGACTGACAGGAGAGAGTACAGCCTCGGTGCATTAGAGCCCAAACTACCACAGCTCCATTTTGTAAGAGGCGCAGAGGATTTGAATGCGTCTCCTCAGAGGACTGGTATGTCTCATGCAGTATTATGTAATCCATTTTCAGCTCCCCACAAAGGTTGCATGAAGTCACACTGTCTCCGAGCATCACTGCAACCAACCATGTAATACAACAACTTTGAGGAAGGCAAACTGTGGATGTTTTTAGCTACCAGCCTGGCTTCACCTAACAAAGTATAGAAATTAACAAACTTGAGACACAATGAGCTTACCTTCTTACAGAGCACCAGCTGGTGATCAAAGAGGAAGAATACTCGCTGCTGGCTGCGTCCGTACGGTTGATAGATCCATGACAACTCCCCAGTGTAGATAAGCTCTGAGCTCCTGTCTAAGATATCATCTCCCTATATATAAACAGAGATAGATTTAACAGATAGAAGAGTACGCTTGGATTTTAGTACAGTTATAGTCAACTTTGCTCATCATAGTCAGCCTGAATCAGCTTGTGTAAAACAGTTATGTAATGTTTTGTGTGGCTCTGAGCAATCCTCCAAAAAAAGAGAAGACATTGAACAGTAATCACAATCATGCTGGAGGCATATTTATCATTTATTATTATCACTGTTTTAGTCCCCGCCCACAAAAAAGGGGGTAGAACTAATTACTCTCAGAGCGACTTCTCAGATTAAAGAATAAAAAATAACTTGATTATTCTCTGACATTATTTGAGAGAAATAGAAGCTGCAACATTTTCTTCTCACCTGTCCATCAGGTTTTACTTCCAGCTACTGAACAATTTTAATCACCCTCTCCACATCAGTTTTTTTCTTTTTTTTAAAAAACAAAACAAAACACAAAAACGTCTAAATGGCTCCACTTCCTGGCAATAGCGCCTTATGCTGGATGTTTATAATAGTGTGGGAATTTTGGGCTAAAACTATCAGTTTCCACCATAAGCATAATAAAGGCCAAGAGGTGGAGAGAACTTTTTTGTTCTTTCCATGATTTCATATGTAAAAAAAGTTTTTTTTTGCCTGAATGTGTTTTTTCCTGGGAATGTCATTCCACTTCCATGGCCACAATATACACAAAATGTCCCAGCTTTGTACTTGGGAGAGGCTTGTTTGATTAAACAAGGTTAAGAGTGAGTTTTGGGGATCTTAAAAAGGAATTATTCCTTAAAATATATACACATTCACATACCTCCCAGTCAAGAACTGAGGCTTGCCACTGGGCAATCTTATCGATATTCTCCAGCCTCCTCTTCCTCTCATTGATCTGCTGTGTGACGTTCCTCATAACGGCCAGGGCTGCTGCCACGTAGCGATAGTCACTACAGACACAGTGTACACGTAATTACTCTTGGGTGTTAAAGGATAAACTCATAACCCCTGCACTTGGGCCACTCAGAGACATACAAATCTGCAATGGTGAATGATCCAGAGCAGCCTATTAAAACCAGTGGTTTTAAATTCAAGTAACACTAGTAAGTCAGTTGGCAGACAGTTAAAATATCACATTTGTTTTTAATTTGAATCATCCACTCTCGTTATTCGCAGTTAACTCTCTGATGTATCCCTCTCGCTTAGATGTGCTATGGATCCACCGCTTGCATTGGAAGCTAACATGTGTGCGTGTGACAGTGTTGTCTGTTAATGTGACAGAGACGGGTCTATATCTGGCAGATTCTCCACAGCTCCTTAACAGTCGAACACTGTGATCTGGCACGCCTTGTCGACAGAGCTGGCACCTGTCTCTCTCTGGCTGAGAACACGTGGTTTGTGAATGACCTGGAGCTGGCTGAGACATGCTGAATCATTTGCATTATCTTTCTGTAGGCTCACATGCATGAGTTTGCACATCTGGATGCTCACATATCTGCTTGTGCATGAGAACTCATCTGTAAATATTTATATTGCACACTCAGCGACTGGGCTGTGCATCCAGGTTGTGGAAAGGGCGACATCTACATAGAATATGCTCCAGATAATATCATATATCATATTTTATCTGTTATCTGTTTATATGCACAGTTCTGTGATATGTTCTCCTGGCTATACATTGATAAAAAAGACAATGATTTCTCATAAAAAACTGGATACGTCCCTAATTAACATTCTTCTAAAACATAAAAAAGCTGATAAAGCAGCAGTAAAATAAAAATAAATAAATAAAAAAAATTGCGTTCACGTATGAATAATTACAGCTTTGGAAGAATACACCCATCACCTGCAACAGCTGAGTTGCAACATAATGAATCTGGAACACAATGACACATCAGTCACAGTTATTTTTTAACTAATGAAATGCTATGAGACAACAACAAACTAAACATTAAATGTAGTCCTGGCTACAGTGTACAATACCTGTGCTCCTGTGCGGTATATTTAAGAAGCTCAGCCAACTGGAGAGGGTATTTGCAGATTTTCTGGACGGGGGTGAGCAAGAAGCCGTCTATGGCAATGTCAATCATTTGCTGGAGGAGGCGACAAGCCTCGAAGAAGTGCTGGTACCTGCCGTCCCTCATCAGCTTGCTCAACTCCATACAGGCATCCAAGTGGTTGTTACAGTATTCTGAATAGATCCAGAAACCGTCTTGCTGTAGTTTAACAGAATGAGAGATACAGTAGTTGATCAGATAAGATAGAGTAACATGTTCAGTCAAATATACAAGGAAGACTGGGATTTTCTGAATTTTTCATTTGATTTTTTCTTTGCGATCATGGCATAATCATCTCTTATCTTAAACAGTCTGCCGGGGGCTTAATTACCTTCTCAATTATCTCCAGGTATCAGTGTAATTTAGTTCAGATCATCAGAAGACCTGAGAATAATGATTAGCAGCCATGCCTGCTCCTGACTGGACAGTGTGCTCAAGTCTAATGCTCCTCCTCCTTCATTTTTAGTTTACATAAATGCAAAAAAACCCCCCAAAAAAACAGCATATATACTAAACAAAAATACTAAAAAGAACAAGGTAAATACTTACGTGTTCTAAAAAGCACGGCCCAATTTCAGAGAGGTGTGGTTCCTCTGTGTTGTACTGTTTCTCTAGATCTCTAACAAAACCCATCTGGAAGCGGTAGATGTCCTCAATGTTCCCAAAAATGACCTTCAGCTGGTCATCATTGAACATGTCCACACGCTTTCTGCACTGGCGCAAGTAGCCCTGCAACAATATACAATACAACTACTGTAAGATTTTAAAATGAACCCCAAAGACTTAAAGGCATTAATGTATTAATGTTATCTTCTCTTGTGAATATGTTGTTCAAAATAAATCAAATCTTTTATTTCAATCATGTTCTCGCCAGTTCCATAATCTGCTCAGTAGTTTTAATACTGGTTCCACGATTAAATACACTAGTTCAATACCATGTGGTGCTGTATTTGGATGCAGTTTCAAGGCAAACAGGGAAGCAGAGCAAGTCTCCGCTGCTTTTCTATACAACATAAGGAGCAAAGACAGTTTCCTAAAGACCCAAAGCTGTTCTCATCATGTCTCACCTGATCCATTTGATATCTTTGTCAACTAGAGTTAACAGTCAATAGCTTATGGATGTTGCTTGTTGTAATTGTTGTAACAGGGGACTACAACATTATGCTGTGGCAGCAACTATGTCCCAATTCATTTCTTAGTACCACAGCTTGATGAGCAGGCTCTGTAGCCAGATCATAATTGCTGTAATTCTGCTCAGTGTGGTATTCAGAGGAGCTGTTTGAGGACTTTAGTCTTTTGGTCACACCACCGTCCACATCCATTATCTGAGTGTGACTGTTTCCCACAGAGTCAGTCCTCAACCCTCAGTCAAGTCTGGTCATTGTTCTTCAAAAAATCTAATTGTTTTCATTTAAACTTTGAAAAGCATAAGAATTAACATACAAAGACAGCAAACCTTAACCACCCTTTTTACATAAAATGAGCAATTAGGACTTCAATTTTACAGTCCAATACCTTTGATGACTGAAAGTGGCAGTGGTCAGTGGACAGACAGCTACAGCACATTCAGACCACTGACTCTGCTCTTCTTCATCTTCTATGTTTTGAGTCACGAGAACAGCGCTGTTTTCACCACTGACGCTCATAAAGCTGAGCATTTTAGGAAAAGATCATAAGCTCAATCCAAATAAAGATATCAGACACTGAAAAAAGGGACAATAACAAAATATAAATCTTCCTTATGAATTTCAAATCTCACTACAGACGGCACTGCATTTCTTGTCGGTGCAGGAGAAAGAATGCAGGATGCTTCCATTAGCAAGAAGTGTAAAAGAGGAGGGGCTGAAATTTACGCTTTACTGCAAATATTTTAAAACATAATGCTTCACCCACAGCACAAACAAGGGATACACAGAGGACTTAGTAAAGATGATGAGATTGGCAAAGACTTACACCAGAAACCACCCAAAGTCAAATTGCTGCAAAGGTACATTGTTCTGTGTTCTGATATGACTTCATTTCCTCAGCTAACTTACAGTACTTTAGAAAAAAACACAACCGACTTGTGTTTTATGAGTCTGTCCCAATATCATTGCAATATAACCTATAAGTGGTAGCCATGGGTTTGCAGCGTGTTTTATCATAATTAGTTATCTTTCATTTTGTTGAGTTTCTCCTTTACCTGATGATCATGTGGCATCGCTTCCTGTTAACTCCTTGAGTTTGATTTGCTTCATGTAAACATCAGTCAAAAGCTGTTTTTGGAATACTGATCACAGAGTTGTGGTGATTAGCTTTGTCAAAATCACTAAGTAATGCGTGTCTTTAATAAAACACTTAATATATTTATATTCCGTAACATACTTGTAGAAACCACATGCATATAATTACCGTAGTTGCAATAATAATATCTTTCCAAACTAACACAGATTTAATATATGGTTTATATAGATAATTTCGAAAGTAGTTTTGTAAAATAAGCTTTTTTCTTGTATTGTACTTTATGTTATAGATCGAAACATTTCAAATTATTATAAATAATATGACTATTTTAGATACAAGTATGTCCTTGCGTGGCATTAAAAGGTCAGATTTTCCTGTTTCACATGGTTAAGTGGATTCAGCAGTTTGATACCCGTCCAGCTGTTACTGAATGCTTTAAAGTACCTCTCACAACAGCGATACGTGGTCATGTGCACGTGTTGGCGGATGCGTAAACGCGTTTAGTACCTCACAGATGTCCTTGAGGTGT
This sequence comes from Arrhamphus sclerolepis, assembly GCA_037176975.1. Taxonomy (NCBI): domain Eukaryota; kingdom Metazoa; phylum Chordata; class Actinopteri; order Beloniformes; family Hemiramphidae; genus Arrhamphus; species Arrhamphus sclerolepis. Next base: position 13,448,518 of record JBAMYA010000002.1, read on the forward strand.
TTAATGTAGTGTCTCTCTGTGCTCATGATCTCATTGATGACGTTAGCCCTCATTTGGTCACGATTCTGGAGGGGTGAGCCCAGACACAGGCAGTCATTGGTTGGATCCAGGTGCCCATTCTGCACCTCACTGGTCCCCTCAGGAGGCTCCGCTCCACCGTCCTCTTGGTTCACCCACAGCTGAAGACAAATATATTCAAAACACCCACACAGAAATCCATTTGAATAAGAAATGTGCATTCATAATGCTTAAGTGTAAAAATCTAAAGGAGAAAGTATTAGTAAACAGATTATTTTAAAATTATTATTGTTTTTGTTACTGGGTATTGATATCACAGAATCTTTTCACTTTTCAGTATCATACTTGCAAAACTGGGGCCAGTCCCCACATCCCGCTCCCCCAGCCACAACCAAACACACAAATACACACATTGAATACATAAACTCATCTCACACATACAATTTGGACAATGAGTAAGACGCTTGTCAAAGAGCTGGCATGCTGCCAAACAAACTCCACAACACAACCCCAGTTCTAAAAAAGTTGGCAGTGTGAAACCTAGACAAAAACAAATGAAGAGCAAATCTCATAATCCTATATTTTATTCCCAATAGAACATAAAGAACATATCAGATGCTGACTCTTGTCTTGTGAAACTGTGATATAGTGGTGGATGCAATGTGGTTTAACATTGTTTTACTAGAATATGCAAGGTCTTCCTTGAAAGAGATCTTGTCTGGATGGGAGCATATAGTGCTCTAATGTCTCTATGTGCTCTTCAACACTGATGGAACCTTTCCAGATGTTCTAGTTGTCCACACCATAGACACTCATGCAACCTCAGACCATTAGAGATGCAGGCTTTTGAACTGTTCACTGGTAACAAGCTGGATAGTTCCTCTTTCAAAAAGAATTTCAAATTTTGATTCACATGACCAGAAAACAGTTTTTCATTTTGCCTTAGACCATTTTAGATGATCTTTGGCCCAGAGAAAATGACTCAATTTCTTTGTCATGGTCACATATGGCTTCTTCTTTGCATGACACGACTTTAACTGGTACTTGTGGTGCACATGCAGTGATGTCCAGTAGAGAATCAAGACTGTTTTTAATGAAGTGCTGCCTAAAGATCACGCACATCCAGTTTTGACCTTCAGCCTTGTCCCTGTGCAGACACTGAATCTTTTGATAATATTATGAACTGTAGATGGCAGAATCTTCAAAGTCTATGCAATTTTACATTGAGAAACATCTTTTCTGAAATTCTTCCACAAGTTTTAGACATAGTTTGACGCAGATTGGTAAACCTCTACCCATCTTTACATCTAAGTTCTGCCTCCCTGAAATACCCCTTTTATATCCAGTCATGTTACTGAAATGTTGCCAATTAATTTGGTAAAATGGTAAAATGTATCAGTTTCAACATCTGATATGTTCTTTATGTTCTACTGGGAATAAACATTTTTGGAATTGGGGTTGTATAATAAGACTTATTTCTAAGACTGAGGATATTCCAGCATTATTCAGTGTCAACCTTTGGCCCTGTGTATGACTCACAAATCTCTACTATGAGACATGTAGTCATTTATAAAATGATGTAGGCTCTCTCAGGACAAAATAAAAATGATGTGGTCCTTACTAGGTCCTAAAAATGGATTAATATACAACCTCAAATGAACAGCAGCATCCATCCATCCGTATGCTATACCCACTTATTCCTGTGCAGGGTCACATAGGTCTGCTGGACCCTGTCTCAGTTCTCTTTCGGTGAAAACAGGGGTGCACCCTGGACAGGTCACCAGTTATCGCAGGGCTGAACAACAGCATGGTATATTCAATTCAAGTCTTTTAATTTTAAAGAGAACATGGCGTCATTATTCTGTAAAAGAAAAAAACTAAGACAGAAGCTGTGTGTGAAAATAACTATGTACAGTACATTACACTGTTAGTGCAACCATAGGAATTATCAGGTTTAGTAGCAGCCAGGTGCTGCTAATTAATTGATCATTGGCAAGTTTTTCCATCTCTGTAAAAGCAGGTTTTGGCATTTTCCTGGTCAGGAGCATTTAAGTGTGTTAACAAATGTTTAAAGAGGAAAATCATAAGCAATGGTCAAAGAATAGCAATTACTGCTGCCCACTGGTCTGAAAAAACAAACAAACAAACAAACAAACAACTATTTATGAACAATTTTGACTCCATCATGCTTTGGTTAAGAAGTTTGTAGGAACATTCAAAACACTTTCATTCTGGTATTCCAGTTCGCCAAAAGGTCAAAGTGTGCAATGCTCAGAGAAATGAAAAAAAAAAAAACAACAAAAAAAACACAAAAACAAGATTTGCATGTCAGACCTCAGAGTTGTCAGTTAGCACATTAAATGTTGAGGATTATGACATATGGTTTGTTGTAAAAACGGAGAAATACCCTTCTCTCTAAAAACAACACAGCAGTACTGGTTACGTTTGCAAATCTGCATCAGAATAAACTTCAGGATTTCTGGACAGATAAGACCAAAGTAGAGATGTACGGCCATAACACACAATGCCACACTGAAGAAAACCAAACACAACGTATCTGCACAAACACCTCATACCAACTGTTAAGTACATCATGGGGGCAGTGATACAACTTGCCATTACTGAGTTGAATGGAGCTTTCCTGTGTGCCAAACTACTTTAGCCATCTGTTTGACAGCTAAAGTTTGGCTACAAGTGGGTCGTCCAACAAGGACAATGATCCCAAACACACCAGCAAATATGCAACAAATCCTTAAACAAAGAAAAGAACATAGTGTGATTTCAGTCAAAGAGCAGACCTGAAACAACATCAAAAGTTGTGGTGGGACCTGAGGAGAGCTTCGCATAAAGAAATGATCACAAACCTCAATGAAGTGAAGCAATGTTTTAAAGGACCAACATTCCTCTAAAACAATGCAAGAGCCTGATAACATCATATAGAAGATGTTTACTGCAGGTTATTGCTGTTAAAAGTGGTTCACATCAAATTCATTCAGTCATTCATCTGAGGTTATATTTAGCTAACTGTAAGACCTGGTAAGGACCTGATAGTTTTGTTTGTTTGTTTGTTTTAATTGTTAGATTACGCCCTAAAATCAAAATAGCATGTAACACAAACACAAGCACACACACTTGCATACAAATCCACATATATAGTTTATTCCTCCACTCCTGCTCAGAAAAGGGACTAAGTGAGCATGTTTTCAGATGCCCAGCAGCAAACACCTGATGACATACAGTTTGCCAAGAGAACATCAAAGAACTGACGGGTAGAATGCCAAACACAAGATGGGAAATGTGGCGCCACAGACAAGCAGAGTGACAGGTGGTAGAGCACTGACTGCAGACAAAAACTAGTAGCGCAGCATTAAGACTGAAAAATAGTCAGAGTCAATAGTAAATTAAGTTCTGAGGAAAAAGATTCATATTTGAAACATACATAACCATTGAATCGTATAAGTATAATAATTTAAAAGATATTCTAAATCTATTTGATCTAATTCTTTGGTTGAATTTTAGTATAGGCCATTGAGAGGGCATTTCTGTTATGTTTACTTTTGACTCATCAGTTCTGCCTTTATATCGACCCCTTTGAAGAATGAAGTGATAACGCCATGGGTACATTAATGTTTGATAATGTCGAGGGCACGGTGCGTGGACAGACTGAGCGGGTGGGTGAGCGGGCAGGCTGGATGGGTAGATGAATCTTGGAAAACGCACCTTTGACGCTGTGTTTTGGAACCGTGGAGTTGCTATAGGGTTGATATAGAAAACCTGTTTTGTTTGGGGCTGAGGAGGGTGGGGTTCCACCTTGGAGAGAGAGAATGACAGAACAGAAAGATACTTTTTGGTTGACAGTCAGTCAGCCTGTCTGCCCTGCTCTCTCAAGAGTGAATATGGAAGCGTGGATAGGTGGGAATGGGCATGAGACGTGTCTGGGGAGGGGTGGTCTACTGTGGGAGGCCTTCAGCCTCAGCAAGGATACTAACTTTCCCTTCATCAGAATACAAATTCCCTCCCGGCATGTTCAAAGATATCTTAAAGTACACTTCCTAGAATAGTAATGTCTCTCTTATATGATTTTTACATATGAAAATTAAATTACCTTATCATAAATTCTGAAAATTACATCTATGCCTCCTACCTCACTAAAATATTTATAAATGATGAATATACAAATGCTTCTAAATTCAGAAGCCGAAATACTGAATGCAAGAGGTCTCTTCAATTATAAGTCCAATCTCATTTCACATAAAATGCAAATTTAAAGTTGCCATATCTCCATTTTGTGTTTCCAAAAAAGATCATATCTGACTTCCCCTCCCAAAAAAACCCAAAAACCCTACTTGCAGATCTATCCCTTAAAATATGACTTTAGTTGAGTTCGAAGACACTTTACACCTTTACGGAAACTGAAAACCATATTCTGGTGTCAAAACCTGAAGATGAATTTTGAAGAGTCAAGGTCCTTCAGAGGTAAGAGAAGAGAAAAATACAAGTAAAATTAGTAAAAAATAAATAAAAATAATAATAATAATCAAGGATAGGAAATTGATTGTAATGCCAAACAAAAAAAAGGAGCTTCTCATTAGCATCTTTGTTTCATTGTCCCTGAAAGCCCGATAAAGGTTCATAGCTCACTGTTCTCTGATCTCCTAAGTGTTCTATATTAAAAAAAAAGCAAAAAACAAAAAACATTATTAAGTTGTGTCAGTGCATATCAATGTGTGTTTGTGAACATGACAGGATATGTGCTTGTGCAGCAACCAGTACATGTGCTTATCTGCCACCATTTCTGGATGTGCGATCATGTCTGTTGTGTCTCTGGTTTCTGGACAATCATGGCTGCACTCAACTCACCCGTACAAAGCTGGCAGGAAACCATCCTTCCTCCTCATCAATCTGACCCCACCACCAGTCCTTGTTGGAGGCATCCAGCACCTTGATGACGTCGCCGGCCTTAAACGCCAACTCCCGATCCGCCATAGTCACATGGTCCCATACTGCCTCAGCGTTGACGATTGAACCTCCACTAATCAACTGAAGAAATTGGAGGGAAAAATATGGTATTTTTTATGCCTTATAGTAATTATATAAAGTCATTGCTGTGCAAACACAACTGAAAAAGCAGACGTGTGTAGATGTGCAGTAGTTAAAAAAGTATACTCATTTTAATTTAGTAATATGGTTCATTTGGGCTGTTAAAGAGATTACTAATGGATGCAATTACACACCCTCAAAGCCAGGGCCCAGCTGCAGCTTAGGAATTGCAATGCAAATAGAACAACACAATAGCCAACATGGTTCATAGTGCAACAAAACAAATACAACAACACAAAAAAGGAAGAGCCATTCATGAAGACACCACACATTGGATTCACCACACCAGTTTCCACAAAGGGTTTTAATCGGCATATTATGACATTATAATAATTATGTGTGTTCATATAAATGCTGAGAAGCAAATATATGTGAAAGGAAAGTCTCCCTTCCTTTATGCTACTAAGAGGGCTTGTTATTTTATCTGCCGCACAGTCTTCAACAAAACATGGACGGATGACTCATCAGATCTTATCCATTGATTTCAAAATCATGAATAAATAATGTGGACACTGTGTAACATTTGAAATAAATGTTTCCATGCCACAGCTGTGGACGTGCACATGAGCAGAGTACAATGTGATATCTTAAAACAGATTGCTATTTGGGTTTCATAAAGGCGCTGAAACCAGCAGGGTGATGAGTATTCTTAAGGGGATATGGAGAGGCTAAAGGTTGCTCTCATTAAAGGAAAAGAGACAGCAAACAGCAATCTTGAGAAAGATCCAAGTCTGACATCATCAATCTACAGCCTCACCATCCATCACACTTGAGACTTAGCTTTGTTGCCTTGACAGCTGCAGGCTAAGCACATATGCACACGTGCAGCCACATTTTTTTTTCATCTTTGCATGCATTAACCCTATGTTGGCATCCAAATGTTCATTCAAACTGTTCGCTCCACAGTATCGTCCATCAGCACTCTGCAGTCCAGAACTAACTATGCATCCTTTCCCTGGGGCTGTGGACAGAGCAGCCAGGGCTGACCAAGCTTGACAGGCAACGCTTGAGCTCAAGGTAAGGAGTTATCAAAGTCCTGGAGACAGGACTGTCACATAGATGGATATGAAAATAATTGCTTACTTTTCACTTAAACCTTCTGAAAATTACATTACACCTTTCACTAAACGTCTAATGTTTGATGTTTAAACTTAAAAAAAAGAGAAGATTTTACTTCTTATAAAGATAAATTTTAAGTTTTTCCACAACTCTAGAACAATTTTTTTTTTCCAACCTTCCTGCTTTTGGAGTGTCTTTATGAATTTTTATATAAAAGCCTATTCTGTGTTTACGTGTGTTTGCTTGTGTTGTTCAAAATGCCTTATGAGGATCTAAAAACAAAGACTCAGCAGCTACACTGGCCCTTCAATCTGTACCAAGCCCCATTCCCCCAATGGCTCACTGAGATAGCTACAGGGAATATAAGCCAATAAGGGTAGAGGAGTGAACACAAGGAGGGACGTGCATGCCTGGGAGGGAAAGAACAGCTGTCGTCATGGTGACATATTGCAGATACTTCACTGGTACTGACAAGATAATGGAATGAGGTAAGGACACTTCAGGATGCACTAGAATATTTCCAAATTTGGTATTTTTGCAGTCACACAGAAAGAGTGACCCCTGTTTGAGTGAATTATCCTTCAATTATCTTATACAACAAAGAGAAGCCAGCAGCATTTACATGCAGAGGTAGGGAGTATTGGTCTCTGCATGTGAACTTTGGATCAAGCATAACATCGATCAAGTGTATTCAGTCAGGTGTCGTTTTGGATCGAGAGCTGGGATAACTCTAGCTACAGCCTACGTCTCACAGCTCTCCACTACAGTAGTAGAGGAGGATTACTGCAAAAACATGTGTCATGCTGCCATGGAAACAGGACCGTTCAATGCTGCTCAAAAACATTCTACAAAGTCAGTTTTGATTCAGGAAAATTAATTTCATTTCAACAAACTTTTATATAGCTATACGACTGCAATAAAACACGTATGAATAACAAATGGAGGATAAATCAGTTCAGTTTGACTGCAGCCATCTGATAACAGGACCTCTGTTGGAAACATCATCATAGAACAGAAGAGCACTGGCACTGAGGTCAGTCTTGTTTGTTGCCCTTCCACCTGTTATTCTTCCTCCAGCAACACTCCATTTTAAACCCCATTCACTGCAAGCACAATCCTCCTACTCCCCATCAATCGCCTTTAAGAGCAAACACACAGAAAGAACAAGGGAAAGAGAGACAAATAATCTTTCACAGCAACTGTTCCTTGTCTCTCTTGCCTCATCCTTTCATCTCCCAAATGAGATCAGTATTGCCCTCTGCAATATATTGCACCCCCTTTTCCCTCCACATGTATGAATAAATTAAAAAACATTACATAATAAATCTTCCCCAATCCTAACCTAGCACAGCTCCATACCTAGCTTGATCAAATGAACCACAGTAAACATACAAACACAGAGGTCTTGTTCATCATCCTTACACTTTAAGCAGATGTAACGATCCATGTCATTATTATGGTCACACTGCAGTTAGAACATCAAAGATCAGAGGGCTAAACAACAAACTTTAAACCACAAAATCTGTATTTGGGTCAAGAGGAATGCATAGGAATCTATCCATAAGCATAGATATTTATAACAATGATTCCTCTTTCATGTTTGAACACAAACATGGACTCTGACGAGGAAATATGTAAGAATAGAAAGCTGATTCATTTGCTTGTATCAACTTTGCATCGCAACACATCAGCATTCACTGCACTGGCAGATCCACTGCATTCCAACATCCTCCCGTCTCCAGCAACAGCACAGCTGCACCAAAGCACCTATAGCATCCCTGAGCAGACACGCTCGCCTTCAGCCAGCCTTACCATTTTTGTGACATGTGAATGTTCGGAGAGCGTATGCATGGAGAAGTCCGCTTCATACAATCATGTTAATTGAATCCCCTTTTGGAAGTCAAGGCGTTGATCCTCCTGAGATGTCAAGTAACAAGATGCTGTATTCCAGAAAGAGGTTTCTGTTTCCGACGCACCGAGTGAGTTTCACAGCCCCATCCTCCCTGTGTCTGCCAAACCTGTTATGTAATACACTTATACCCTGAGTCTGGGAGCCAATCAAAGATGCTCTGAGTTAAAACCGGTGAAAAATACACACACATTGCCACACATAACTGTTGTCCCACTCACATGCAACATCTGCACATTGATACTTCTGACTGCACCGCATAAACCAGAAGTCTTTTAGAAGGTATCTGCTACAGAATATTTACAAATGTGTGAACACTTGGGATGTGTGTGGGGACTCAAAAAGGTACAATTAACACCCACTCAAGACTACCTCATACATCTCTCCATAACATGGTCACATGCTTACATGTGAACATACTTTGTAAGTATGACTGTGCTAACCACTGAGGTGTACATTAGGATCCTGTGGCAGGCTTACGTGATATCCCATAGTGACGAGAACACCAGCCCACAATCCATAGTATAAGTGATGGAAGCTTCTGTGCTCAGAAATGTAGCTTCCAAACACCTCTTTCTATACTTACAGTATTTACCACTTAACTACATTCATAAAAAAAAAAGACAAAGGACTTCGCTTTGAGCGTGAGACAAAGCACATACAGTATGTTCCAAAAAAAAAAAAAAAAAAAAAAATCCTGGCCAGTCTCTAAAAATAGGAGTGTCATGGATTGCTCTGGGACAGGCTTTTAGTATATCTATTTCTGACATTCATTCAACATTCATGGCACCTGCCTCCAATCCTTTATTACATTATGCTACTGCAACTACAAGATCATTTTCTCATGGTCATCTCCACATGACAAGCCTTTGTACTTCAATGAAAATTTGTCCAAAAGAAATATAAATACGTAATTATTCATTTGCATGAATCACTCTATAAAGACATGGTCATAATCAAATGCAACATGATAATGGTGTAAATTGAAGAAAGGAAATATTGGGAGCTATGAAATGGGAGGCGAGTTTGGCAGAGTTAAATCTAAAATGGGGGAAGCCTGGAGAGATGGAGGCCATCCTTTATTAGGCCTAGACCTGCCTGCTGCCGGTTACTGTTCAGCCGAGATCACAATGATCCCTCTGAGTCCCTGCACAGCAGTACAGAGCTCTCACTTGCAGTGCTATTTGCTACAAATACCACATTAACTTGTGAAGAGAGATGACTGCACAGTTATTAGCTGCCATACTGTGGATGTGGCTACAGTGGATCACAATAGAAAAACATGTCCTGACGCAGCAGTAGAATGTTGTTGGGAGGAGGGGAATCATAATCAGATTCATTTTCAGCTTCATTTAAAAAGAAAAAAAAATCCAGATATTATAAAATGTAATCAGTGCTTATAATCTAAAATATACGACAATGGGAAGATGGAAGTCGACGTGAGGAGGGGACATGTTTAGGGCTTTATACGAGGAATATAAATTTCCAGTCACCACATAAAGAGGTAAGAGCATCACATTATTTGAATCCGCACGACTACAACCACCACTAGACAACACTAGCTATCACAAACGGTGAGAGGACACAAGACATAACGAAGGATCGGGGAGGGGGGGAAACAGAAATACATTATGTTGTACCAACGTCATTCATTTCAACGCGTAGCCGTGTTGGAGCGCCGGGTGTCCCCGCTCTCGACCAACGCGCACTGCTTTTCACTCCTCTCCTGTATGAAAGCGTGGTGCGCTCCGAACCGGGTCCCAAGCGCAGATCCATTAACGAGTACCGAGGATGAACATCAACAGCACGTTCACAAGCACCAGAACCGCGATCACCGTAAACACCACGCAAGTCTGGACATCCAAGGCCATGGCGCAGCGCTGCGGGCCGATGCTGAGATGCGCTCTCTGTTACAGGTTGTTTTTTCAGCTCCACCTTCTAGACGCGTTGCTTCACAGCGACCGAGATATCCACCATAAACGACAGGGAGAAATGGGGGGAGTAAAAAATGTCCCTACGTTTCTTCAAACCAGCACGCGATGTAATTCAAAACGGCACGGGAAGAGATGCATCATCCTCACCATCATCTCCGTCATCAGTCTGCACCGCGATTTCTCCCCGCTAGTCAACACCTGCCGGTGTTTCTCCTCTTCCTTTCAACCGAGCGACAGTCAGGGCCAATGGAGTCTCAGAGCAAACGAGAGAGAGGCTGAGCGCAGGATGGTCGCAGCAGCCGCTGCCTTCCGGTGAGTGGGGGACCAGGGAGATGGGCTGAGAGCCTGAGAGGCGGTCCTGGGCTACCGGCTCCAGCCATCACCTACAGTCGGGGGAGGGGCATCGCCAGCCCCTCTTTTTGACCACCGAGACCAAAATCATAACCTCATTCATCTGCTTCCTTATCTAAAAATATCACGGTGGAGGTGCTGCTGTGGTGATTTATCGTTTATCATTAACAGAATGATGAAGAATGTAAAAATAATGAATGAGCATCCCTCAGAGAGAACTCCATCTTATCGTTTCATTGGCATAATGTCAGCCTCATGTGCCAATTTTATTGGTGGCAATACAATAAACAATCCAGGTGATCAGATAGCCATCAAATTTAAAGTGTTACCCCTGGTACACCAGACAGTCACCATGAAGACAAACAGCAACATTTAGAAGGGCCATGATGTTTATTCAGAGGTTAATCTAAACCAAACATCAAAGATATAATACTTGTGTATGATTAGTATATTAATGCAAAGAAATGGGGAGATTCACTGGATAAAAGGTTTAATGGGGCTCTTACACTTACACTGGATTCAAATCAAAACACTTATGCTAAACCTTGAAAAATAGCAGAGATAAATTTAAAAATCAGTTGTGATCAACACCAATAAAATTGTTGAAAGTGATGGTGCAGACATGAGTTTGAACTTTTAAAGTCTTTTTACGTTTTAGAAGTTCTTGTTCTGACATTCTTCAGAAAAAAGACACGAATATGATCACACAAACAAGATTTTAATACACAGTCATAATGTTCTATAAATAAACAATGCAGCATCAGATAAATGTTATACTCCAAGTTGTTGATGACTTATAGGCCTATACATTATACATACATTATAAGAGTATATTCACTAGTAACTCCCCTCTCGTGTCCTTTTAAACTCAGTAGCGTGCTGCAAGTATTCACTTCTGCACCTGCCCCACTCTCCCGCAAAGGATAGGCTGAAAATTTTCCTTTTTGATAAAGCCTATATTAAGAGATAACTAAAGCCATCCTAAGACACAACCTCCCATGATGCACTGATGACCTTCTCACTCTCATCACGTTTTACCTGAAAGGAGGATTTAATGAATGTGTCAGAAATTTACAAACATCTCCACATCTCCAGCACAACCACACCATCATTACTACTGTAAGTTCATCTTAATCAACCTGGTGATCTGCTGCACTAGTGGAGTTATACCATGAAGGAAACAAATGTGTAAGATGTGTAACATGTCATAATATACAACATAGATGTGGACAAATATGTTCTTACCCTTCCACAAAAACAAAAAAACTGCATCCACCACTATTTATTCCATGACTTAGCTTTTAAATTTTGATTCAGCTGAATTATTTCATACAATAAAACAAAGAAAATGACATTGACATGCCTGAACTGTTAATAGAATGTTTGCTGCGTCTTTAAGCAGCAGTCAATGCCAGCAAACAATCTCCTCAACTTTACATGAGCTTTCTGCATCTGCCAGCAGGTATTTCGCCATGCTCTTCCTGAACAAACTATTCTAGCTGTCTCAGGTTTGAAGGAGGCATTTCTGTGATGTTCAACAGGATCAAATTCAGGGGTCATAAAGGGGCATCTCTGAATAGGCTAATATAATTTATCAGACTGTTTTTTTGTTGTTTTTTTAGATACTTTTAGCTGTGTTTCAAGTCATTATCTCTTTAGAGAACCAATAACATCCAACTGAAGCTCATCTTCTTTACAGTGGGTTGTATGTAGTTTTGGCTTATTTATCCAAAGGAAAAGGTATTTAACAAAGAGAAATAATTTGGTAATTCTAACTGGAAAAGTTCAGTCTGATATAATGTCAGACAATGAGAAAAAAAGGTTGTATGTCTATTTATACAGTGGATGTTAACTTCTGGTTTCTGTTTTTCTTGTAATAACAGAGTATTTATTGGTCATCCTCCATAGTACTCCTTGTTGTTCATAAGGCAACGGATGGTTCAATTAGAGCATGATGTACCTTGGCTTCAGAGTTCCACTTGAATATCTTTGTCTGTTTTCCTTGGCTCTTTGTCTACCTGCACTATCCTTTCGATCAACCTGGGGATGCATGTTCTTGTTGCACCCACATCCTGGGAGGTTGACTATAGTTCTATTATACATCATACTATTTGAAACTTGTCAAAAAAAAAAAAAAATTGTTGATTTGAAGTGGTTATGTCTTTTCTTTTTGAGCTCCTCAGACCACTTTCTTCTTTGTTCATGATCCATGTTCAGAGTGCTGCATACAATGAGGAAAACTACACACAAAACTACACTGAATGTCTGATAAAAAGCTTTAAAAATACTATCCGAGGTTAAAAAAAAGCCAAAAAACAAAAAGCATGTATATTGTAATAAATTATGATCACTTTATGGCTACCCAGAACTCTGCCCAGGCAATTTTATAATACCATTGAACAATAAACAATATATCCGTTTTTCATACTTTCATTGCTTTACTGTATCACAAGCTAAAGGCCCAGAGGTATACATGAGAAAATTATTTTTAATTAAATCTTTTTTCTAGAGGAATATATCATTCCCTCAAAGAGCTGTAAGGGCACCAACAAATTAGTCCATGTCTGTACCTCCTATTATCTCACATACATCTCAGAGAGCTCAGCAGGCCTAAACTATAAGAGATAAGGGAATAATAGACTGGCAGAAAGCTGATACATTGACAACTCAAACCTTTATACTTATTTAAATAAAAACAGAAATAAACAAATGAAACAAAAAAACTGTCAACTAAAAAAAAAATCATGAGTAGATAATTGTGTTCTGCATATTGATCTGGCATAGGTTTTTACACTGGATAGTCTTTCTGATACAGTTCTCCCCATTTATCTGGGCTTGGGTGGATGGACCAATCAGGAGTTCAGCGCCCATAAAAGATTTACCAAATCCATTCAGCCAGTGCCAAACAGTTTGGATGTTTTTTGGTGGACTGGATGATCGAAGTGAAGAAACCAGACATATTGAAAATATAATATTATAAATTTATTAATTTAACAAACAGGAGCTTCAGTAGCGCGTGGAAGAACCATACACAGCCACAACAGTCTGGCACCTCATACCTCCTCATACTGGTTACCAGACTGGTTACACACTGCTGTTGGATGGCATCCCATTCTTCAACCAGCATTTTCTGAAAGTCAGCCAACATGGCTGTGCTGGTCAGTCTGGCACAAACGTCACACACAAACTGGTCCTATAAGTGTTCAATAAGGTTGAGGTCACAGCTGCTGCAGGTCATTTCATCCTCTCCACGCCCAAATTCTGGAGGTAGTCTCTGATAAACCCCACTCTGTTAGGGCGAGTGTTGTCATCTTAGGCCCTTTTTTTTTGACTAACTTGAAACTGGTGCTGGTGCTAGAGCCAATTCAGAGCTACCTCTACTTTGATGGTTTTCTTTTCCACACACACACACACACACACACACAACCATTACACACAACCATTACACAGCCATGTCATGACATCATCGCATCTCATGCAAAGCTAAACCTTCTTCACTGAACTAAGAATTTCTTTAGAGGACCAGGACTCACAAAGGACACAGATGACAGCGTTTTTCTTCAAAGTCTGTCTCAATATCACAAGTCTGCTATAGAAATGCTGTTTTAGTTGGTGTTTGTGAACACTCATTGATGTGCCGATGGCATTTCCACATATTGACCAATGCTGCTACAAACGGGATCTGCAGCTGCTGGACTGAGTGAGGTCCATTAATGCCAAGAGGTGATATTAGAACATCCAAAAAATACTTTAAAACTGAGATCCAAACACAACTATAAATTTAAAAGATCTAAACACAGTTATTAAATTCAGTTGTTGTGAATGCAGCTTTAATGTTCAGAAACAAAGATCCTCAGTTTCAAATGCAGACTGATTTCTATGAAAGTGGCTACAAACAGGACTTGAATCCACAATGAAGAGGATCCATAGACACCAATACCAAACATCCAGAAATGTTTTTGAATGACGATACAAACACAGTGTTTTTTATTCAGTCTGAAACTCTCACTGTGACAGACACTCCGTCCAGCTTCAGAGTGTTCAGTAACACAGCGGTTCCAATTGTTGGCTGGTATGTCTAAATGCACTTGAAAACATGATTTATCCCCAGTGTCAGTGGGATCTATAAACATCAATGCACGATACTGAAACACCAATAACGTGTGTTAATGAAGATTTAATGTTTTGTGCTGTGTATTGGTGAACATTCACAAACACTCACTTCTGATTTTAAAACATTAAAAGTTGATCTTTCGCTGCTGCTGGAACATAGTTCAGGAGGATGATCTTCTCTACAGTCCACTCACGTTAAATTTAAAAGCCTGTTTGTTGTTACTTTATTGTCATTAATTTATTCTTTACTGGCTAGCCAAATAAGAGATTTTAACAATGGTATATGTGTTTTGGTTGATAAAGTAATCCCGCTCTCCATCCCAGATGTAACCGGTTCTTGCATGTAGCCTAGCAAGATTGTGGAGCCAGCCCAGCACCAGTTTTCCTGGGTCCAAGTCAGTGCTTTTGCTGCAGCCAGTGTTTGAAAAGCAAAAAAAAAACAAAACAAAAAGAAAACTGGTGCTATGCTTTGGTGGAAAAACCCTCTTAGAGGACAGAGGCTGTGGAGATATGGGATTGCCACTGGATGCAGAATTTAATCTTGATATCTCTTTGCATTGAGACTGCCTCCAATGATGACAAGCCTTGTTTTTCCAGTGAGGGAAATACTGCCCCATACTATCACACTGCTCCGCACCAAAAGATGTTACTCTTTTTGTGCAGAAATCACAAGTGTTCTCTGCATCTTCTCCACACTTTAACCATACAATTCAAGCCATAAGCAGAACATTGCTGGCCATAACATTAATCTACATGTTAATGTTCCAGCATGCGTATTTCAGACATCAGCATAAACAAGCATGATGGTGATGAGCAGTCATAGCAGAGGCCTGTATCACGAAGCAGGATCAAGTTTTCCTGGGTTACTCAGATCTATCCAGTTCAACTCACCCTAACAAACCCAGTCAGGATAATCTGTATCACAACGCTGTCTATCAAGCTGGTAACTCATCCCTGGGTTATTTTGTCGAGACCCGTGAACTCGCATGTATAAAGGGCAGGTTCCAATCACAATCATGAGCGTCATATGGGAAAGAGAGAGCACCTTACTTTACTTCAAAGCCACTTCACAGCGACTCATACCGATAAAATACGAAGAAGAAAAAGACACATAACAGGCAACACATAACAGGCAGCATAAATGCACAAGTTACACATATATCTGATATTGATCAAAGCCGTGAAACCTATAAAGATC
>JBAMYA010000002.1:13464299-13501802 GCA_037176975.1 Arrhamphus sclerolepis
TGTTAAGTGCTGAACTGTGGTCAGAGGCTATCACTGCTTTAGTTGGCTTATCAGTCTAACCAGATTACCACCAGATTTGTTGAAATAACATAACAGTTATGTTATTACTAATTCTTTTTAACTTTGGGATGGCGTGAGCCACTCCAACGCTGAACGCATAAAATGGGCTTCCCCTGTTTTAAAAATCAGCAGTCGCCACTGCACCTGAGCTCCTGTGTCAGCTTGGCCCCGGTCTGCTTCTACGGGTCCTGGTCCCTGCTGCTGTAGGCCTCCTCTTTGGCTTGACGCAGCTTCCTGAGATGAGGAGTGAACCAAGTTTAGCTGTTGTATGTGCAGAAGGTCTTGGTTTGCGCTCAGATGTTCTTGCAGAAACTGATGGAAGATGTTACAGAGTCAGTGAGGTCTGTTGCAGCCTCAGAAACGCTCCAGTCGGTGCCGTCGAAGCGCCACTTCAGACTCCCTGGTCCGTTTCTTTGCAGTCTGAGCCACAGGTTCAGAGGTTTTTAGTTTCTGCTAAAAATGCTATGAGGTGAAGCAGTCAGTGGTTGAAGAGCACTAAAGCTCCATGGGAAACGGCACGATAAGCATCTTTTAAAACTGTATGACAGTGGTCCAGTGTGTTTTTGTCCCTGGTGGGAATCTTGATATGCTGCCTGTATTTAGGGAGTTCATGACTGATTTTGGCACCATGAAAAGCCCCACAATGATAATGAGAGAGTCTGGATGTTTTATCTCTACGTCTGCTCTCTGGTCAGCTAGCTGGTGTAGCGCGCTCGCTACGCCGACTTGTGGTGGAATGTAAACACTAACCATAACAAACGAGCAGAGCAGGACTTACAGTTTATGAAAAAAAGTCTAAGTTGGGGCTATACGTCTTTTTCAGCACTGTGGCATCAGTACACCAACCTCTGTTTAGGTAGAAACAGATTCCTCCGCCCTTTGTCTTCCATGTTGTGGTCCGCCTGGATGAGTTGGAAACCAGGCAGCTAAAGAGCGCTGTCCAGGATGTGTTCACAGAGCCAGGTTGAAGCACAGGGCTGCAGATCTATGAAAGTCCAAGCGGTTTTGATTGAGAAGCAGCAGCTCATCCATTGTGTTTGCCAGGTGAATGGCTGGGAGCAAGGTGCGTAATCCTCGTTTCCTTTGTTTCACCAGCGTCCCTGCTTGTTTCCCACATCTGCGTCACCAGCAGATTCCATGGAGAGCTGTGGTGCTTCGGTCCAGGATTTCAGTGTTACTTGCTGGATTTGTAAAGAGCAGGGGTAAAGTTCCTGTCGAGGTCTGCCTGATATTTAAGAGCTCTTCTCTGGTGAAGGCTGAAAGTCTGCAGAAAACGAAACAAACGCACAAAAGCAAAGTACCGCATACCGAAGTACCAAGTGTCAGGCTTGAAGCAAAGACGGACGCAAGCGCAGACTTTGCAAAAACGAGAAGGATTTAATCTTAAGGATCAACGTATGTGTTGTAACGCACAAAAAGACAGAGTGGTCTTAGTATTCATGTAGGAAACAATACAACACAACGTTGCTGGGTCGGTGCAGGGTATATGTAGGGAGGAGACCAGGTGAAGCAGATGAAGATGATGGTACAGGTGAAGTCCATGATGATGAGAACTGAGGGATTCTGGGAGTTGTAGTGTTGGGGCCGGTGATCAGAAGGCTGGCGACCCTGACTGAGGTAGCTGGGAAGGAGCGGGCATGACAATTTACGCATTCAGGCGATCCGTTATTGTTTGCTATGCCCTTTTTTGCTCCTTTATAACAGCGGTAGTGTTTCCTTTCTTTAGTATGATGTCCATCTAAAGATGTTTCTCATTTGGTGAAAAGTATGATGCACGCAATTTATCCATTATAGAATCAGTGATACTGTGATCGATCTCATGGTCTTTTGAAGAAGTCTGTGGATGCGCATTTACCTGGATTACTTACACCTGGCTCAACAAAGCTGCACCTCCTGAGCCTGGTTTGGCCTTTGTGAAACAGATGAACTGATGGCGCTATGTCAAGCCTGGGTTTATCTCATATCCTGGATTTCTGAATCCTACTTTTGCAAAACAGCCCTCAGATCTCTGGACGACTTAAGGAAAAAGTATTTAAGATGCATAATGGTTTTAGAATTTAATGGAAGGGTGAGGATCCTTAAGTATCGAACCCCAATCAGTAGATGAGTCTTCAGCAGGATGAAGCTGATAACCAAGTTTAAAGTTTATTGTCCCAGATGTTTCTGTCACTTATCCACTGGGACTAAAACTGATGCATTAAACATTTTTAAGAATTTTTTAAGTTAAATTTTTAAACTTTGTCTTTAATGTTTTTTTAAACAATGTGATGACTTTCAAACGGTCTGTACTCATAAAACCAACAAAAAAACCCAAACACCACTTTTGTAAAAATCAAAGTTTTATTAGAAAAATATCCAAGCAAAAGCCTCAAGGGCAAAATAATAAAAAATAAAAAAGTAATATAATTGAGTGAATTGGCAAAAAAATGAATGCAAAAAAATAAATAGAATAAATTGAATGTATTGATTATAAACACAATCAAGGTACAATATTCAATTAGTTGTTTAAAAAAAATTAAATGGTTCATCATCACATCATCTAGTGTGTTCTTGATAAAAAAAAAGTTTATTTCCAGCATCGTCTTCCTTTCCACCTGCTCTAAAATAAAAACACATTTGACCAACAGATTTACAAAAAACACCTTGTTCATTTTATTTCACTGATTTTGTTTTGTTTCCTCAAACATCCATAAACACAAACAACACACTCACGTAAACACAAACAGACTGTTTCAGCCTCCATGTTTGTAGTCCAAACAAACATTTTGTAGTTTCTGTTGGGGGAGGGGGATGGGTGTGTGGCCTCATGGGAAAATAATCTCGGTTATGAGAAGAACCCGGACCTGCCTCAAATAAACCGGATGATGTTTTAGTTTTTCGTTCTTCATGCCATAAACTAGACTTTGAGAACAACAAACTAAAACACCTGAAGACTCAGTTTTGATCTCATCTGGCTCAACAAAGTCTGGATTTGGACCATTAAGCCTCTAAATTTGTTCTAGAAAAACCTGGAAGCTCAAGTCAGATTTCAGACTCGGGTTGGGGCAGATACTGAAGTGTAAAAAACTGGCCTTTTCTCAGCACTGAAATGATTTTTCATCCATCACCAGGACCTGATTATCTGGGTCCATCTGTGTCACCAGGACCAGATCACCTGGGTCTATTTGTGGCGGCTGCCTCTCCTCTTCATGGCAGCAGTGCACTGAGGACAGTACCACTTCCCCTTGGGGGCCTCAGTGAGACCCACGCAGCCGTAGTGGAACCACTCGATGGGACACTGAGGACAACCAGACAGGATCCATCAAAGAAGAACCAGACTTTTTTACTCACCACCACATCATGGGTCTGTTTCAGAAAACCACGTAACTTCACTCAGAACAAGAGGTTCAGCGTGGAGTCAGTTACCACAGTAACTGACCTTATGCTGAACCTGAGGCCTGTATCACAGAGCAGGATTAAGTTTTCCTGGGTTCCTCAGACCTATCCAGTTCAACTTACCCTTACAAACCCAGTCAGGATAATCGGTATCATGACGCTGTCTATCAAGTCGGTAACTCAACCCTGGGTCATCTTATCAAGACCCGTGAATACGCACGTATAAAAGGCAGGTTCCGAAGTAGCGGACCAATCACAATCATGAGTGTCATATGAGAAAGAGAGAGCACCTCACTTCACTTCAAAGCCACTTCACAGCGACTCATACCGATAAAATACAACAAAGAAAAAGACAACCTATGTGAGAAATCTAACACTGTTGCTACGGTCAGAAGGAGGCAAAATGCCTGGCGACACATAAAAGGCAGCAAAAATGCATAAGTATATCTGATACTGATCACAGCTGCGAATCCAATAAAAATCAATGTGCTGTGCTAATAAATAAAATGTATGACAATTAGTCATTAAGTCTTCCCCAGTCTAAGTCTGATCTTCCCCAGATGCAATCCGTCAGGGGTGTCAAGGACGTGGGAGCAGGTTAAAAATAAACAAAAAAATCATCACTGCGTCTGGAAAGTTGGTCCCTCGAATATAACGTCAGGCTGGAATAAAGCTTTAAGCCTTGGCCACTATTAAATAATATCCATAGTGGCCTGAAGATGAGTGGATACTTTATTCATCCCAGTGGGAAGTTCACAATATTGAGCTGCGGTAGAAAGTGGGCCGATGCTTGTAAACTTAAACTATAACATTTTACAAAAGCAAAATATAACTGTAGAATCAGTAATTGAACCCGTTATCTTCCAACAGGCAAATGCATTGAGAGCTTAAGTCTCCTGCTACAAATGACATGTCGAAAATTGACTTATTCTATTCTTCCATTATGGGCCGACATCTGGGCAACATTTTACCAATGAGCAAACGTTCTCCATGTGACTTCTTGCCGATAAAACTTTTTACATCTTGCCAACGTCTGTAAGATGTATGTGTGTTGTGCAATGACTGCATATATTAATCAGCGCCATAGAGAAGAACTATTCTAAATGGCACTGATAATAATGTTGCCTGGGAGAGCACATAATTTTCCCGAAAAGCTGATTGGCCAGTGGGTGGGGCCTTATAAAGGATTGGATTCAATCCTGAGAGTTACCCTGCTACGGAGCAGGTTATTTGTTCAGCGTATGTTATCCCGGTGATGTACCTCGATAAGAAATTACCCAGTTTCGTACAGAAAACCCAGGGTTAACCCTGAAGTTACCTCGCTAAAGCAAAATCTCGCTTCGTGATACAGGCCTCAGGTCTCCTGGCAGGCTCATGAGATTGGCTGTGTGCAGTCTGTTTCAGATTGTCTGGGCAGGGAACTATCAGATATATACGTGCAAACCTGTTTTTGGAACTTGGTGTTTAGTTTCAGATGTTGGTAGTAGGGCTCAGTATTTGGACAATTGACTATAAAGATATGTCATCTTGTTTGCATTAGACAGCTATTTGACTGTTACCGATATGTCCAAGGACACCTCAATGGAAGTAAAGGATGTCATCATTGGGCTGAAAAAATAACATAAATCTATAAGAGAGCCAGCAAAAACCTTAGCTGTGGCCAAATGAATAGTATGGTGCAGTTGTAAAAAAAAAAGAAATCAATGGTGAACTCAACAACATCAATAGACCTGGGAAACAACTAAAGTGGACAATAGCAGAATTATCTACTTAGTCAAGAAAAACCTCACAACTTCAGGATAATTCAAAAATACTCTGGAGAAGGTAGACGTGTTATTGTGGAAATCTATATAGATAGTTTACAAAAAGGTGCAAACCACTAGTAACATTCTAACAGGAAAGCCAGATTAGACTTTAGCAGAAAACATGCCTTTGAAAAGATTCTCAGATAAAACCAAGATAAACCTTTATCAGAATGATGTGAACAGAAAAACATGGAGAAGTGGAAGAGTAGCTTACGATCCAAAACATACAACATCGAGTGTGAAATAGTGCGGAGGCAGTGTTATGACATGAGCATGTATGGCTGCCAATGGAATCAACTCACTGGTGTTTATTGATGATGTGACTGCTGACAGGAGATGATCTCTGAGGTGTATGGGGTATGCTCACATTCAGCCAAATGCAACAAAACTGACAGGACATTGCTTGACCGTGAAGGACAATGACCAAAAACATATTGTGAAAGTAACTTAAAGACTTTTTGAAGGCACAGAAATAGAAGACTCTTCAATGGCCAATTCAGCTGCCTGATCTCACCCTAGCAGAACATGCTTTTCAGTGAGTGGAGGCAAAACTGAAGCCAGAAAGGTACAAGAACAGGCAAAAACTGAAGGTGCGTGCACTGAAGACCTGGCAAAGCATGTCCAGGTACAAAACTGAGTATATGGTGATGTCCACAGGCTCCAAACTAATCAAGTCACTCATGACTGCAAATGACTTTACCAAAGTATTAAAAATGATGTTTATATTTTCTATGATGTCACTTTTTCCAATTCAGAGCCTTTGAAAATGGAGGTCCTTCACTTAAAATGGTTATAATTCCTAATTCCATATTGCTTTGGGTAACTGTCAAAGAATACAGGACAGTTATCCTGTTGATGAGGCCCTAACAAAGATATCAGATTACAAAAAGGAGTACATTGTCAAGAAAGAATGCTTGAAAAGGAATACTTAAGCTAGAGTTTAGTCCCCACATGCCCAGACCAGCCACCAATGAGACAACCATCCAAAACACAGATCCATAAATGTATACTCTTTACATACGCCTCAGAGCTTTAGAATGGATGAAAAGACCTCAGACGAAGCTCAAAAGAATAACACCAAAGGAGTGCAATATATCAGTATTTTTAAAGCCATAAATAATTTCCAGTGCACTTTCTGCACATACATGCTGATAAAAGCAATGGCTTCTGAAAGCTAGGCTTTCAGTGAGCAGACACGAGTATGGTGCATCACAGCTAAGATATGACAGCCGTCCTCAAACATGCTTTTTCTCTCATCCGTGCTTTTGTGTGTGCATGTGTGTGTGAGACTCAGTGAGCAGATTACATAAGCCTGCCCTACCTCTGTGGGCTCCCTCTCCAATCTCCCTGACATTTAGACAACAAAGGTCACATCTGAAAGTCTAAATCTGCACAGACACCAATGCTAATATACTCATACATATACAGAGAGAGAGCTGCTATAAATAGCAGAATTTCTCCCATCAACAGAGAAAGATGTGTTAAATAAATCTTAAATCAAAATCACTGAATGTAAACTGAATGCAAAACAAGCAACAATGCATTATTGTGATGGTTTCATTAACGTGAGGCTTACTCTAGTGTCTCTCAGCTGTTGTGGTTTGAGGGTCATGAGAGCTAGGGAAAGTGTATTGTGACATTTACACATCATATTTAGACAATTTACTGCAGGACGATAATTAGAAAAAAAAAACATTCTTTATTGTGTATTACTTTCATCACCATCACTATGATCTCACTCTTATGTGAAAATGAACCCTGAACATGTTCCACAGGATCAGCGGCAAAATCCTGTCGTGACTGGGACATCTTTTCCCTGAAAGAAGTGCTCTAGTGAAATTCTGATACCTCTATCTAAGCTAAAGGTGGGATATACTGTTGTTCACAGCTGAATACAGTAGGCTGATTGAATGACATCAGTTTGGGATCTCACCAAGACATCAATGTTCCTCACTATCCTCCAAATCAGCATCCCAAATGTGAATACAAAACACTCACTTTAACAAATGATGTAACACTACCAAAACAGCAACACGTTGTAATTTCCTATTTATGCCCCAGGGCACCATCCACTCTTAACATTTAATAGTATCCCCTTAGGATGTAGGCAGGAAGCTTGGCTGCTTTAGAAAGCATTTGTTTGTTACAATACTGACATTAAGCACAGCTAATTTTTTAGGTGCAAGTCTTCCAGGAGTCTACTGTGTCTTCCACATTACCCCAGGCATATACATGTAGACAATTCTCCAACTTCATTTCATGGCACATCTAATTTATGTTAAAAATGAGCTACATTTGTAATTCAGTCAGATTGTGTAGAAATATACTGAACAGTCTGAGTTCTACAAGGCTTATGACTAAGTAAAGATGAGCACTAACCATTATCTAGTCTGAGATCAGCTCTCTCAGATCATTTTCAGTTCAAAATGTTCTCTTAGACCAGTACTAATCCTACCGCCCTTCAGAAAATCTTCCCCTGAATAAAACTACAAGTTTCAGTGCTAGCAAATAAATCCTTTTTTGGTCAGTAGGTATTTGGCTAATGGGAGGCGAAGCCCACCACACCCATTTCCCTTCCAGTCTGCTCCAATTCTTTTCTTCTCCTCCCATCCCCACGGCAACCACACTGACTTCCTGTTTCCTCCCAAGCCTTCCAGCCACAAAGCATCCTAAAAATAAATTGCTGGACTTTTCCTGAACACAGTTTTGTCACCATTGTTCAGTCATCAGCTGTTTATTCGTTCAGCTCCATTTGGCTTTTAGTGTAAAGTCGAGTCAGTGGGTCAGAGCGTGGAGAAACTTGAGAGGCAGAGAAAGATAGATGAGATTGAGGAGGGAGGTCATGCCAAGTAGAGTGGAGAAATCAGGGTTAAATACATTTTAACACAAGAGATGCCACCACATTCCTCGAGCAAATTGCTTCAATATTCCTTCTCATCTTTGTTACAGCCATAGGGCCAGTGACAATGAATTATTTTTTAATAAAATATCAGTGCAAGATCTATGTGTTCTGCAGGTCCTAGAACAAGAAAAATCTGCTCTGTGACTGTGTTCTTTGCGTCAGCCCCTAGTGAGACTGCATAACTTAATGGATTTCTATAACAGTAGCTGAACAGAAGACAGAAAGTCTTTGAATATATACAGCATGAACTGAATTTATATAAAGCCTCATGATGAATAATAACATCTGGGGACAAGCTTGCGGGGGAGGAACATAGAGGCACAAGCTAATTTAACAGACCTCACCTACTTTTCACACTTCTGTGATGAAGATGAACATACTACTTTGACAATCTTAAAGGGGAAAGTGGTTTAGTTGTGGCATTAATAACTGAAAGCATACAATACACAGAATGAAGGGAACATCCCTGTACCTGAATTGAAAATCCAGATGATACTAGAAGTACTCAAACTGTCACTGTTTTCTGAAATCAAATCTGCTGCTAGTTAAAGCATAATATTAATCCCACAAGGATGTGAGTGGTGTGAATTTAATAATCTCTTAAGAAACAGAATACGTATCTTACCCTCACTTATGAAACTATATATCTACATAAAAATTTAAATTCAGGGCTATACTTTCTAATCCACAACCTACTAAGCCACGTCCTTGAATCATCTGAAGCAGGGGTCCCCAAAGACCACAGGGGCATGAGAGGTGAGCGTATGTGGGTTTAATAGAACTGCAGCAAATGAGATATTTTTTTTTTGCACGTGATTTACGACTCTGTATCAACAGCCAACTGTTGTGTTTTGTTTTTGCTGTTTTTGATTAAAACTGCAGACCTCATGGACACATTCACTCTCTACTAACAAACTGATTCAGGGTCCTGAATCAAAGATCATGAAGTGCAAAGATGTTCGTCATACCCAGAAGCTGGAAAAATGTCAAATGGGAAATCACAACAATTTCCTCAACACATGAAACAGTTCAGTGTCATTGTGAGTTTACTCAGCATAAAAGCATGCTTCGGAGGAAATTAAGTCTCAGTTTT
The DNA here is from genome assembly GCA_037176975.1 of Arrhamphus sclerolepis. Lineage (NCBI taxonomy): Eukaryota > Metazoa > Chordata > Actinopteri > Beloniformes > Hemiramphidae > Arrhamphus > Arrhamphus sclerolepis. The sequence continues at coordinate 13,473,535 of JBAMYA010000002.1, forward strand.
TTCTGATGAAGCTGCATATGTATCAAAGGAATCACGGATTCTTGGTTATCATTTTTATCATTTCAAGCCTCAATGATGTGGAATACCACAATAATGATGATCTTGCCTTCAAGCTGATTCTGCATCAATTAAATATATCAAGCAGAAGACTTTAAAAATGTTTTGGTTTGTCACAGAACACACTGTTGCACTAAGAGTGGCCAAACGGGCGGTTTCATATTATTCTTCAATTCAGACCATAAAGCCATCATCAAAGTCTACAGCACCCCGTAAAAAAACAAAAAAAACAAAGCTCTGTAACAGGCTTTTACAAATGTCACACCTGACATCTCCTCCCTGGACACAGATACGTATGCACAAGGCGGACTCCGTTATATAAGGAAAGTTTTGAAGTGTGCTTGTGTGTGCAGGCTCATTTTGTAGATAAAATCTGGGTAGCTTTCAGGAGAAAAGGTAGGTGAACTTCTTATCTATGAGTCGGTGTGTTAAATTACCACTATGCATTTTCTGTTAAATTTTCCATAGCGGAGAAAACTATTCAAACTCAAATGAGCTCCCCACACACAGGATTCAAACAATGCAACAAAAAAAAAAACAGCATTATTAAAGAACACTATTTTAAAAAAAAACAAAAGAAAAACAGTGGACTATTTTATTACACATTTTTTCTTCAGAATCAGTGCCAGCAGGTCCTTAAATAGAGCTTCCAGATTGGTTGCTTGAGACCTCAGTTGTGGCATGAGAGATGCACTTAATTGGCCTATACAAGGATTTGGTTGGTTTCCTAAATCAGCATCTGCTTTACCACTTCTGCTGTGTCGGTTGTGAGTGTTACCAGCGTGAGTGTGCTCACAAGTGTCACTATTCATCAGAGAACTGTCTGCCACCTGCAGCCCAAAACATGAGGGAGACTGGTGCCTTCCTATTCTTCCTGAGGTTTCTGTCTGCGTTTAAGTGTCTCTTCAGGAGTAAAACAATCCATATTTAGATTTTAAAAGAACATTTATGAGGCTTTTTATGAGGCAAGGCAGTTCATATTGTCTGAGAGAAAATTGCTTGGCAATGAAGAATGCATTTCTGTCTTCATATCTACTGTCACGTCCACAGCAATTAATGCAATAGATGTGCAACTGCAGTAAAAGCTCCACCTGTCCAGTAACAGACAAGAGGAGTTATGATTTCACACTTACAGCTTCTAGATCACAAATAAAGCAGAATAACAAATTCAAACACAAAACTCTCTTCCGATTTTCTCTTCGTTTTTTATTTAGTTGATGGGTCAGTTCCTCCCATCAAAGATTTCATCTGATGCTGTTCTGTTCTGTAATATTTACTAGCACATTCCCCTAAAGCTTTCTAAAATATGTGACTGCACAGGCATGGATGAACACAGACACTCACACACACAATAGGCTGCAGGAGGCAGGTGTTTTCACATGCCTGGAGGAGGGGATAGATGAAGGGAGGGCGGGCAAGGTGAGGGAACACAGGAAAAAGAAAAAAAAAAGTGGAAGACAACCTGATCTGAAAAGGGGAGATAGCAGGGAGACGACAAGCTCTTAGGTCAGAGGAGAAAGGAAGATGCGCAGAGAAAGTGAATGAGGAAGAAGTACAAAGAGCAAGGTGGTTGCATAATGCGTGTATGTGATGGAGGATTTTCTCTGATGCCGCATGTGGTGTAGTAGGGAGGTCAGAAGGTGAATGTTAAAGCTAAATAATATACACAAGAAGTGACAGCTGCCAGAAAAATCCAACCAATTGCTCACAGAGGCCTGCGGGATATGTTCTAACTCATAAAAACTGTACAGGCATTAGTTTTTGTCTCATTATTTTGGTGCAGCAAGAAGTGACCAGGGCTAGAACAATTTATTCTATTCAGATCAGAAAAACGTAACTGCGCAGTTAATAAGATCAACTGTCTCAGATGGCCTGAACATACAGTTCCCCCATAATACAAACACACACACACACACACACGTGTGTGTATAAATATACACACACACACACTCAGCCTAGTATCTACTATAATGTACTGTGTGTGCTGTCAATTTCAACATCTTTAAGAGGTCAGTTTGTTTCTTCATATACACATATATATATGCGCTTACCATTCCAAGGTAATATAGATGTAAATAAAATTATATAATATAATTATATAATATAGATGTAAATAAAAAATAAATATAACAAAATATAATATAACAATAAATATAATACATCAGTTCTTCCCAATCTTTGTGTCTTGCCAAATAAGTGAATTATACTATATGATCACACTATTTGATGACCTTAGACCTGGGACATACTTGCAGTTTGACAGTGCATTCATGTTAGTTTGTGTACACAACCAGCTGTGCTGTGAACATTTCTCACTTCCGTCCTACGCCGCTGAGCATGTATTACTGGAGGTCTCCGCTTGGGGGCAGAATGCAGAGTCAGAATCACAAATACAACTGGACGCAAGAAGCAAGACAGAAGGAGTTACACCAGCACCAGCGTCATTGAGATTTAATGTTAAATCATAAAATCAATGTCGTCAGGATAGGAGTTGGTTTGTCTTCTTTTAAGGATGTGGGAAACCAACGAGAAACACTGATGGTAATTTCCGTACGTACTTTGCAACGTTTGGAAACTTCTTGTGCCTAGTTCAACACAACCAACACCACACATATAGCTGTATATAAAAGCCATAACTAATGAAGTGCTTTATGACAGTTCACTTGTGGTCAACTTTTGCACTGATTTATAAACTGTTGCACTTATCTATTACTCACGGTGGACAAATGGAGGCCACACACAATGGAATGATCAAGGAATTCCCCTGGAGTATTACTCTGCTATGCCTGACCGCCATTCGTCCACTGTAAGTAATTACATTTTCATTCCAGTCTTTCTCTGACTTTGTCAATTTAAGACCCAAATAGTTTTTCAACTGTAAAGATAACCAGACTAATAGACGTAAAAAACAAACAATTTATGCAATAAATAATGAACTCCATCACTAAGTATCTAAAGCAATCACAAACAATACACATGGTGTTTAATAATAAACTCCAAAATTCCTTAGGTCCTAAATGTCTCAATAGAAATTTAGCCCACATTGCTGCAGCAATCCACATAACAACCTCACTGTCCTACCGTGGCAGAAACAGCATACTTTGGGCGAGTGATGGAATGATAGATATCCAGGCTCAAACAAGATATGAGCTGCACAAAAACAAGCCTGTACATGCACAGTATATAAAGAGGAGATGCTGTTAAACAGGATACACTAGTGAGTACAGCTCTAGTCCCAGGGAACAGGCAGCCATCTGAAAAGTAAAACGGCTTTTGTATGGAGCAAAGGAATCCTTCTCCTCAGTTATATAAGAGAAAGGCCCTGAGCCTATCGCTTCCTCCCTTACGCACTCAGCATAAATGTAAGCAGGGAGTCACATGGCCAAATATACACCAACATCAACAACACACACATGCACATTGCTGACAGAGAAAAACCCACTCTTTTTAAGAAACAGCCTAGGGAGGCTCTGACACAACCACCTGCTTAGATTTAGTCGAAGGCACCACTATTTATCAGAGCCCACCACGTACTCTTAAACCAGCATGAGCTGTTGGCATGTTGGCAGGTGAACAATGCTGAATGAACACTGATGAAGGATTCTGGGTCGCCTGTAGTTCAGAGTGCAAACTATGTGTGCATTTAGTTATTTTGAGGAAGATCTGTTCCCATGGCTTCTCTAAAATAAACCCGGGGGGGAAACAACATACACAGGGTGTTTGACAGAGATATCAAAGACTGGTGCTATTCATTCCTCACACAAAAAAAGTAAAGGTGTCAATGTAGTGACTCATACATCCTGACAGATTAATGCTAAATGGAACATAAGATATGTATCTGAGCCTTATGAAACTAATAGTTATAAAATTACTTTTGCTCCACATACATGTAAAGAGGCATCATGTGTGGACTCATTTTTATCACTGCCATGTTCTTTAAATAAGTAGCCACCGCCTGCTGACTCATGCATTCATAATGAATAGACACCATTGCATAATATGATTAGGTTTGCCTAAACTTAATCATGTAAGATTTCTGCTGAAACTCTTAATCTGAATGAAGCCCTTAATAAGACCACCCCCATTTCTGACAAGTTGATAGCAGAGCTTTGGGCACAGCATTAGCGACACACAGGAAACTGTCCTCTCATCTGCATAGGACTTAAAACTACTATTGCTGTAGTTTGTTTGAGTTCAGCACGGTACAGGGCAGAAGAGAAGACAAGAGAAGGGAAAAGTAAAAGAGAAGCGAGAAGAGTCTAGTGCAGGACAGAAATGGAGAGAAGAGAGAAGAGAAGAAGAAAGGAGTGCAGAGGAGAGTGACTCGGGGAGAAATCCATTTAAATGAAAGGGAGAAAAGAGGCGTCAGCATTAGCAGTTAATCCACTGCAGTGAGAATGCTTTCTCTCTGCCTGCGGGCTCTAGGCTCCAGTCGTCATTATAACAGGAAGACTGCAACATACACTACACTGTGTCAAAAACAGCAGATTCAACCATGACCGCCTTATGAGACAGAGTTTTCCACCTTTTACTTGTTCCACAGCCACATTGCCACGCTATCTTGTGATGTTGCCACGCCACTGTATATCAGTATCTTCCCTTATCTCACTTGAATCTAACCATTTGAGCCAGCTACAAATTTACTTCCCTCACCATGCAAACACACGAAAGATATTGCCAGTCTTACGTGTCCATGTTCCCTACCCCAGGGGAGGCAAATGACAAAGGGAGCATCTCCCTTCCCTTGTCTCCCACCCCCTTTTCTCTCTTTCACCCACACACTTTCTCTATTTAGCTCATGCTTAAAAAGGTTGCCTAAAGATAGAAGCAAGAAGCTGAACAGGAGCCAGCCGAGTGTCATAGCAACAACGTGCAGTGGTTCACAAATACTATTTAGATCAGCAACTAGAAGTTATTATAAAAGCCAAAATGCAGTAGTTTAATTTCCTCAAGGACATAGTTATCAAAATTACAATTCAAACACATGCCAGCAATGAAAACTGCAGTATGGGCTCATAATCCAGATGAGCAGTCAGCATCACTGTTATGACAATGAGCTGCTTATAGTACAGTTTATAGTTATACTTTACAATCCTCATTGACTATAAATAGCAAATATCTTTGGCTAGAGATTCACCTTGGCTTGTCTGTGTTTCCCCTGGGTTGATCTGTGCATAAAAACACACTCACTAATAATCAAGCTACAACACTGAGAAACAAAATAAACAAATACAAGGTAAAATGATGCAAAAGTAGTATGGGCTGTTAGCATTAAAATACTGTAGTCCAGCACACCAGTAGAAATGTCAGGGATATTAAGGAAAACCTCCCTCCACAGGAGTCAACCTGAGGCTAGTTGCACATCAGCGCATCAAATCTGAAATGCCTGGTAGTAGTTTCCACATAGTATAACTACAGCATGCTCTGCAACTAATTTTACACATCTCAAAAAGTTAATCTTCTCGTTACGTCTCAGAGCAGACCAAATAATTGTATAGAAATCAATTAATGTAACTCCTCTTTTTGTCTTGGAAAGTCAGTCAATTTGTCTCCATGTGGATTTGTCCGATTAAATGACAAAATGGGAATATATTGTTATATTTGTCAGGTGAACCACCTCAGTGTGTAATGAGCACACACATAGTGGTCACGTTGCTTGCCATGAATACATGTAGTGGCCACAAGGAGCTTTATTTAAAGCAGCACGAATGACTTTTGCTCAAGTTAAAACAGTTTCAGTTGTATTTGAAGTAATATTTGATTAACTTTATCAAGCTGCAGCAATTGTTCATCCCTGCTATCAGCAAAAAAAAACAGCCAAAGCAACTTTTAACTATCATCCCAGGAGGGGCAATTGTTTTTATTTGTTGTTTTTTCACGCATGTCACACGTGAAGCTTACAGCTCATAGAACTATAGTAGATATCTCGGCAGAGGCGAATGACTCAAGACAGTAATTACAGAAGAGAAAATGAAAGAATGACCAAGCAAGAGACCAAACAGAAGGAAATCTTAGTGCTGTAAAATCCGCTCAACCACCACAGGGGGACTCAAAGAGCTAAAAAAAATAATACAAATAAACAAGATCCTCCGTGCTGCTCTGAATGCATGTGTGTTTAAGGAGTGTGTATGACTTACTATGTTGACCTGTAGTGGTTCTGATCCAGGTCTTAACAGCCTCTTCCTCCTGCAGCTACCAGGACCTCCAGATCGCAAACGCACTGATGATGACGACTGACCCATGTCTGCTGGATACACACACACACACACGGATTAACAACTTAAACATCCATCAACCTGCCATTGAAGTATTCATGCAAAAAAAAGGACATGAAATAATACCTGTCTGAGGCAGGAGCAGTGCCAATGCAGTGAGAGTGCTGGGGGGAAGTGGCAGCGAGCGACACCGCTGCAGAGATGCCCTGTGCGGGGGCTCTAGAGGTGACACTCCCGGGGGGCGAGACAAGGCCTAGAGGGTACTGAGTAGTTAGGACATCTCCTATATTCTGTGCAATGCTACTCCACTTCACACACTTATAGACACAATGCTGAATGCACACACTCTCCTGCCCTTCACATTGGAAAAAAAAAACAAAAAAAAAACAAACAAAAAAACTTCTTTACTGCTTTGTCCCCTTTTTTGCAGTATTTCATACCCAGCAAGTCTATTCTGGTGCACTGGCCAGTGTGCATGCCCCACAGCAAACCATAAGAGACTCTATACATCATGCCAACCAGGTGTTCTCTCAGGTTAAAATGAACTGACTCTGAGTTAGGGCAATGAGAGGTAAAGCTTATGGGAGCGATGAGGCAGAAAATTGGCCACATAGAAAGACTGAAGTTGAGGGGGAGAGAAAGAAAAGCCACAAAGAATAAAAAAGAGAGATGGAGTGAGACTAAAAAGAGAGGAAAGTGAACTGAGGAAAAAACAGCTTCCAGAAATGCAAGAGTCTTTAAATGAGGCAGAGCATGCAGGCATTGTCGCAACAAAGTGAGTGCTGTTATACTGGGTTAGCACGAGGCTGCCCTTCATAGTCTGGAGTGTGTGTTTGATTCATTATGAACCATGACTATATTTATCAGTGAGTTGGTGGAGCCTACTATTTAAACTTGGCATTAACCTTTTGTCTTTTTCAACATCAATATGAGATGTATTCACATGAGTACTTTCTATGGTCAATGTCCATTTGCTTGTTTTTACTTGTACTAAATTTATTGGGATGCCTGTTTACGTATTTTATGTCAATATCTGAAAATTCTTACATGAACTTATGCATGAATGTTTGTGTTATTTAACATCTTACTCTGTGGTGCAGCTCCATGGACTGTGTCTCTCTAGCAACACTGCTCTCTATGACAGAGCAAGGCCTGGAGCGTGCAGTCATCCGTCCCAGCCCCAGAGAGTGTTGCATGGTGGTCGCAGGCCTGCATCTCTGCCGGGACAGGGAGCCGACTTCACTATAGTGGGTGAAGAACTCTCGATCTGGATAGGGCCTCCGCTGGTCCAGTACAGCTGAGGCTGGGCGAGGACGGGGGCGCAACCGCTTGTGAGGTACAGAGGTCTTCTCTGTGCTAGAGTGGAGCATGGCTGGACCCAGCTGTCTTACACTGCAGCCTGTCTGGCTGGCAATCTGCTCACACAGCTGTGATTGGCAAAGATACTCAGTCGTTTGGCCCAGATAAAAGTGCAACAATGCATTTCTTGTGCAGGGGATTAAGAAGAATTTCTCTGTAGATTTTACTAAATTCGCCTGAAATTTCTTTGCAAAACATTCTACCAGCCAGGAATTCTTGCTCTGAATTGTGATGCATGAGTAGGTAGAGTAAATGTGTCCCAAAACTGCTGTAGTTAATCTACGTATACATGGCAGGTGGATTTCATTTTTGAAAACATTTGATTACAACGGAGGAATAAATAAATGAGACCTAGGCTAATTCTTTTCTTGAAAACAAAACTTCTTTGTTGTCTGGTTTGTATTACGCTTTCAGTCACAGATGGAAATATCCTTTGTAACGTCATCACTCATATAAAGGTAGTTTACAAAGATCAAAGAACTATCACTCTGTTACTTCCCTGTAGTATCTCTGCATTTCTAAAGTTCCAAGAACTCATAGGGGCTTTTCTTGAAAAATGATGATATACTAACCTAAAATCAAACAGACATGATATTCATTAAGATCTATTTAAAACAGGTTACATTTTGCACGTGGACCTTCAGTATTTGAGGCAAGTAGCTGCAGGAAATTTAGCCCTAACCGAGAAACACATGTCATTGGTGTTTCATTGTCTACATAATACGTATATTCATAATATGTGTACTGAGTATATTTGATACAATTAGGACTTTTAAAATTTCTTGAGGTTGGGTTCATGATTGAATCGCATGTTGTGAACATTATTTATGCTCACACTCAAAAACTTGTTTAGAAAATTGTTTGGAAGTCAAAAATCTTCAAAAGATGAACATTAACAAAAGGTTTCACTAAATATTTCAGAGTAAATGACTGAATTAAAAATGGCATTCAATTTGGACAACTGTTCAAATCCCAATTTAATCTTAAATGGCCTATAAATAATTAATAAGACTCTACACTGTTTCAAGGACTCATTAATAAAGCACATTACATTTCTGTTTTTAAGCCAGAAGTAGATTTAATCTAACAGTTGTTTAGTACTCCTCTAATTTAGTCACATTTGCCTGTCTCATGAGATACATACTGTGTTGTTTATTGAAAGTTAACATCTCCTGTTAAAAAAATAAAAAATAAAAACGGTGTTTTGTTTAGACCCTTCGTCTTTTTATTTATTTCTTTGACCTGAATAATTTCATTTCTCAGGCCCTCTAGAGACAGTTGTAAATGCAGAACCCTGCTTAATCATTGTAGGACTGAAGATTAGCACCCTTCCCAAAACAAATACTCCTAAAGCCCTTGCCTTTGCATAATACACCCCTATGAAAGTGTGCTGAGTATTGAGATGTCATATCTCATTTAGTCATAAGGAGCTGGGCCTAACATGTCCTGACTCGCTGGTATGACTAGAAGGGAGATGACTAATTCTTTCAGTGGAGTGGGAAGGGAAGGCTGCTGTCATGAAGCACTGATGACACAGGCCTCCAGGGCTGCCACACTCACACACTGCTACAGTTGAAACCAGAAGTTTACATATACTGTATGAAAAGACATAACCTTTTTTTTTTCTTACTATCTGACATGAAATCAGAGTAAAATGTTCCCATCTTAGGTCACTTATGCTTACCAAAATTATTTCTATGTGCTAAATGCCAGAATAATGAACGAGGATTTCTTCCATTTATCTCAAAGTCATGCATCAGACATTTGCATATAATTTCTTGATATATAGTAACATTGCCTTTAAACTGTATGAATTGGGTCAAATGTTTGAGGTTTCCTGCCAGAAGCTTCTCAAATCAGTTTACTGGAGTTTTGGTCCATTCCTCCTGTCAGAACTGGTGGAACTGAGTCATGTTTGTAGTCTCATGTCTTTTCAGGTCGACCAGCGAATTTTCCATACTATTCAGTGTTTTGCCCACTTCAAAATATTGTCTTTGTTGTCCTTAAGCTACTTTGAAACTAATTTGGTGGTAAGTTTAGGTTAATTGTCCATTTGGAAGACCCATTTGTGCACAACCTTTTACTTCCTGGCTGATGTCTTGAGATGTTGCTTCAATATTCCTGCATAATGTTCTTTCCTCATGATGTCATCTATTTTGTGAAGTACATCAGTCCCTCCCTTCAGCAAAACACCCCCACAACATGATGCTGCCACCCCCATACTTCTCAGTTGGGATGGTGCTCTCAGACTTACAAGCTTCCGTCTTCTTCCTCCAAACGTAAAGATGGTCATTATGAACAACCAGTTCAATTTTAGTTTCATCAGACGACAGGACATGCCTCCAAAAATTAAGGTCTTTGTCTCTGTGTGCATCTGTAAACTGTAATCTGTTTTGTTTTGTTTGTTTTTTTTAAGTTGCTTTTGGAGTAATGATTTCTTCCTGGCTAAGTGGTCTTTTATCCCATGATGGTTCAGGACTCTTTTCACTGTGGATAATAACGCTCTCAACAGCTTCAGCAGCATCTTCACAGGGTGTTTTGCTGTTGTTCTGGAGAGACATTTTGCACCAAAGTACATTCATGTCTGGGACACAGAACCCATCTCCTTCCTGAGCCATATGGTTGGACATACTAATGTTGTTTAAACTTGTGTATAATTGTTTGAACAGATGAATGTGGCATCTTCAGGCATGTGGAAATTGTACCCTAAAATCGACCAGACTTGTGGAGGTCCACAATTCTCTTCCAGATATCTCAGCTGATTTATTTTGATTTTCCCATGATGTCACACATGGGAGCAGTGTGTTTGAGGTGTGTCTTAAAATACATCCACAGGCGTGCCCTCAATTTACTCAAATGTTGTCAGTTAACCAATCAGAAGGTTCCAAAGCATGACATCATCATCTGGGCTTTCCATAATATTTAAAGGCATAGTTATCTTAGTATAAACTTTTGACTTTGAGGAAAGTAATTAAAAAAAAATCCCTCTCTCATTATTCTGGCAGCAGAATAATCCTAACTGACCTAAAGCAGGAAAAGTTTAGTATGTCAGACAGTGAGAGAAAGAAAATGTTATGTCCCTTTTTATGCAGTGTATGTGAACTTCTGGTTTCAACTGTAGCTCTGTGGGAAATGGATGCGTTCCTTGCCGGCCACAAAAGGCTGGCTAAGAAAGGACAAACTCTTGTTGTGTGGTATTGTGTACTTTTGTACTTAGTATTTCATCTTTTCTCCAACAGATGGGGCAAAAACACAACAGCAGAGTGGGTGCCCTAATCATATCTTTCCAATCTGGTGCTTTAGTATCAAACCTACAGCAATATGACAAAGAAAAGAAAAACAGCTCTGACACCATTTACATTTTTGTTTGATTGATGAGTTTAAGAAGCAAAAGAATGACCTTGGTTAAAGCAGTTCCATAAATGATGTTTAAGCATTTGTGGAGTAATTACATGACACATGGCTCTGGCACTGTTAATGATGTGTGAAAAGCCTGCAATAGAATGTGGTTATTCCATAAATATGCAACACATTATTCATGAATATGCTATTCTATAAAAAGAAACAGAAACACAGAAAATAGTGTAGCAACACAAATTACTGGCTTCTGTGGTATATGCATTTATTAAAATTAATTAGCTGGAAAATAATGGAGCTCATTTACTGTTTGACGTCACATACCTTAAATATTTCTTCTGTGGAGTCTGATGCCAGTACACTATTTGTTGTGCTCTCTTTATCACCTTCTTGTGATTGGACAGTCACTTCCTGTAACTGGTGGGAGTCAAGTTGAGCATCCCTGGAATCCTGCTCATTTCCTGTCTGTCCCACTACCTTTTCCTCTTTACAGAGACAGTTCAATTGATCCCTTATAACTCCGGCTTCTTTTTTAGCCTCTGTGTTTGTATTTGAATGAGGAGTGTGATTTTCTACAATGGCTGTGGACTTGTGGTTTGACTCTCTGTCTACATCACAATTCTTAAGGCCGTTAACTACTCGAGGTCCTGGGCAAGCCCTGAAGGCTTTCAGGACAACTTGAGGGGATCTTCCACCTGTCACAGGTGCTGGTGTCGCACTGTCAATGCTATGGGAGTGTGAAGAATCAGTCTGTGGGGATGATGGAGTAGGCTGGGATTTTGAAGATCCTTCATTGTGGAGTGTTAGCGACACGCTGTGAATGTTATCCACTGTGTGCTGTGGGGCCCGTGGAGAGTTCATTGGAGTCCTCTCTCCCTCAGGAGGAGAGAAGGAACGTGATGTTGTTCGCCATTTTCGAGCAGATTCTGCCACAGTGTTGAAAAATTTGAAAAGACCACCAAAGTGACCCTTAGTGTCCGTGTGTTTTGGGGGTGGTGGCTGAATGTCTTTGACATTCTCAAAGTCTACAGAACCATACTCTGAGTCCAGGGTTTTGTCCAGTGAGTGAAGTTCAGAGTCAAAGCTCCTCTCTGAGTAAACAGGATTGGTTTTCCCTAAGAGGGAAATCCTTCTCAGGTAGCTCCACACGTCTTTGGTTCGCCTTCTTTCACTCGGATGGATCCTTGAGCAACTCTTAATACTGGGCTCTTCAGAACCTGCAGCAGTTTTGTTGCAGTTAGTTGAAATATTATTGGTTCTTTTAGTGTAGGAAAGTCTTTCAATGGGTTTACAGCCATTCTGAGACACAGCTTCTCCCTGTACAGTGAGCTGATGGCCATCCATCTGAGCTGAGAGGTCGATGTCTTCAAATGAGCAGTCAAATTCCACCGTATAGCCAGCATATGAATGCCTCTTGCCTCTGTGCCTAAGCGTGCCCCGACTAGTTTGCTGAGGAGTGCCAATGTCAGGGCAGAAAGACTCTTCATCCACCAAGGAGCTGGAGAACTTGGCAGTGGACAACTTCCCTGTCTTCCCTCTGAACACAGCAGGGGATTTTAGCTTCTTGAAAGAGCGAACTTTGTCAGCAAATGAGAGTTTAGGGATGGAAGTCTCCCCAGGCAAAATCATGGAGTGGGGTCTCCTCTCCAGCTCTGAGACAGCTCTCTTTCTGTTTAAGATCTTCCAGATGCCCCCCGTGGCACGGGGCCTCCGGTTGACCTCCTGTCTGTCTTTGACAGGGGTCTGAGAAGAGGCAGCCTGAATCTCTCCTTGCTCCTCTGCAGGCCCTGGCCCAGTCTCCTGAATATAAACACTGCCAGTCTCATTCTCTACATCCAGAGAAACATTAAACACACGGTTGACAAACCCATTAGGGTTGTTGCTCTCGGAGACAGGGCTGTCTGTCTGTTCCATCCTCTCTCATTCTACAGTGTCAGCTATCAGCTCCAATGGACATCATGTTTAGCCCCCTCTCTTTCTCAAACACCTGGAGGAGCAAAAACACATTTTTATTAAAGATTTTGACATCAAACTGACAACACAGTCATTCCACATAATGTTTATCTTGTCATGATTTGCTCAGAATGGCTGTTAATATATGAATGTCAAACATGAGATTCAATTTGTGGAATCTCAGTTTGTAAATTCTATCTATTAGCCGTGTTTTATCTACAGTGGAGGTCAAATGTTCAAGAATAACAGATATGTAAAGCTACTTAAGTATTCAAACGCAGTGGGGGCCTGAGATATCACCTTCTTTGATCGTCAGACAAGGCCTTTTGTACCTCGAGTCTGCACCCCACCCCACCCCCACTCATATTTGCTACATATTATCCAAAGTAATTATTTGAGACACAATCCCCTTCCACCATTTAAACCGGGAGGCTGTGTTGTCATGGGAACACTCACTACAGAGATGTCTGGTTATTTCAGACCTGCTCCAGCTGTGACATCATCACACAGCTCTGATAAGCTCCTTGTAGGGATGGAGACGTTCAGAGTGCCACACTACAACATGCTAATTGCTCTTGTTTGGTAATCCCTGTAATGTATGGAGGCATCTTGTGTAATTGGAGCCTCCAGTATAAAACAACATTGTTGATGCAAGAGATCAGAACCAGAGATGTATTTCACTTATGTGGGCTTTTTGATAGAATGTCACGATTCAATTTATTTCTGCTTTTCCTGATAACATTTACAAAATTCTGAAAAAAGCACATCTCAAAAACGACAACAATTCTAGTTATGTATAGCTGACCCAGTTGTCCCCCTTTAGGTTTTACACTGCGATTAAACTGCAAACTCACAGCTCTAATTTAGATTTATAAGTACAGTATATAGAACACAAGGAACTCAAAGTAATTCAACGACTGACTCAGAGGATGTTTTGCATGAATGCTATTTTCTTTTTTTTTTTTCTTTTTTTTTTTCAATTGTATCGGGTAGCATGGTAGTTGGTTTCAAGAGTGGCAACTCCATTTAGCTGCATTTAGCTACTTCTAGGAGATTCCAAATATGCAGTCACGAATATATAGTCGCAACACACACCATGCTTGATATGTAAAAACAAAACTACCAGAAAGACAAGAAGAAGATTAATAGTGACCAAATCAACACTTTGGATAATTCAGAGAAAAGAAAATGTAAACATCTGTATGTTCTCGGTAGTAAGAAGTGGTGGGTGATCAGAGGATCTTTTTTTTTTCTTTTTTTTTTTTTTACAGTAAAGAAGTGGAGCTAAGAGGAAAACATAATACAAGAAGTGGTCGTGATAATGTTCAAAATTTCACAAGACTGAATACACATGCTTTACTTCAAGGCGGAAACCCTTAATACCAAACATGACAGTAAAGACCAGATGGAAAAAAAAACAAAAAACAACCAAAATCCTAAGATGAACCTGCATCGGGATAACAACAGGAGAGCGTAGAAAAGCAGTAGATTGGCTTCAAAACACCCAAACTTCAGCTGTAGCAGCAGTATAAAAGTAGAGAGTATAAAAAAGAAAATAGTGCCTTCCAGGGATACCTGGTCACAGCTTCCTATGGACGGGTGGACATACCGATAGATGGATAGATGGATAGATAGATAAGATAGTTAGATAGATAGATTGTAAAGCTGACAGCACATCATATTGCTGTTTTTACAACAACTCATAAATGCTTCAAAGGCAGTGAGGAATTTCTGAAATTTAAGCAGAGGAAAGCAGACAGTCTGCAGACAAAACTGAGGGCATAAAGACCCTTAAACAAACAGCAGCTGGACAGAGATGCAGGAAGGGCATGGCAAAAGCATCACAAAGGAGGAAACCCATTCTTTTGATGATGTTTGTGGGTTCCAGACATCTGGCAGACATTGTCTACAAAATTCCAGACAAAGTTGTTGTTTTTTTTAAGCAAACATTTATAGTAGTTATAGTAGTATATGAATGTGTCTGAGTTAGAGTGGAGCTGTAATTGTAAGTGAGTCTGCTTTAAAACTCATATATGAGCAGCGAAATACATAAAGTGTTACGTAAGCTTTACATGAAGTTTTACTAATACAAATGCGGTGAAAACTATTATAGGAAACATCTCCTGACAAGTTAAAGCTGCCTTGAAAAAGATCCATGAATAAGCCATTTGTTGTCTGTTGCTGTCACTGTCATAACATTTACATCGCAGCAACACGCTTCCTGTCTAAAACTTGAAATGTTGTGGTAAAACAAAACAAAAAGTTGAGAGTAATGCAGTTTAATTAACAAACTGACTTCAAAAGTCAGCTATGGTTACCGCCTGTCTTCTTTTCAAAAATGACAGTGTCGTTTCAACCGTCCGGGCGAGTTAGCGAAACGTCAAGATTCACAAACTCCAGAAAATATCGAGTAAAACCCAAATAAGTTTCTTTTTCCCCCCCAAAAAAATGAAGTTACAGTTAAAGGTGTTGACTTACCGCAGGAGACCTCAGCCGTTTAAAGGGGCATCGCCGCTCCCGCTCCTGGACCCAGCAGACGCCGCCTCCAGCAGCGGCTCACCTCACAGCTCCGTCCCAACGTCGGTCCGCGGCTGCAGGGCTGCTGGGGACGAGAGGCGGACCGGACGCTGGGTTTTCTGGGGGGAGACTTTCTCGGAGACTTTCTCACGTGGGTTCAGTTTTTTCCTTTCCTTTCTTTTCTTTCTTTTTTTTCACGACTCTAAACTTTCAGAATCGACTTTCGCGAGTTTAAGAAACTTTTTCTGCAACGCGGTGAACTCTTGCCCTGTGTGCTTCTGCAGACGCCGACACTGATAAAGCTTTCACACACACACACACACACATCCTCCTCACACTCACACACACACTCACATACAGACTCACATAAAACACTTATTGTGAGTTAAAAACTAATACCAGCGCTTGCATTTTACATATAGGCTATTATAAATCATGCATTACCACTGTTAATGTTTACTTATAAAATCCCATTTCTGTCTCCTCACTTCATCAAAATCCTCATTTTCCCATTGCTGTTTCAACATCTATTTGTGTTGTAGGCCACTTCAAGTTCTTCTTTTTATCGCTTTATGAATGCATAATGCAGTGTACTTATAATTTCTAAAGGACTGTCAGTGAAAACAAGTGATTGACTGAACTCTGGTCTCCCCAGCTGATACTCCTTTGGGATTTGCTCTGAATGTGAAAATCCTTCTATTGAAATGACACAATGGGGAGAGGGAGCCCAGGGGGGGAAAACTGAAAGAATTCGCAAAACTAAACAGCTCCCGAGCTCCATAGCTGTGAAAGAGGAGATGGTGGAAGAAGGGGCCTAAATTTAAACATTTCCTCTTTGTCCTGTTTTGGGCCCATTGTCATTGCATGGCGTTCTCCCTCCTGCACAGGAAAGAGTGGATCTGACATCAACGCTCTCAGGCTGACAATGCCAGGAAGTCTGTCTGACTGTATGTAAATATCTCAGTGCATCCATGCTTCCCTTGCATGCCCACGGAGCTGCTCTCTGCTCCCTGGCTTTAAGTGTCGTGGTTGTCGTATACGATGATAGTCTGCATGCTCCCTCTTCTGTGATAAACTGATCTGCAACTGTCACTACAAATGACCTCTCATGATGAGGCATCATTACTACATGTCTGCATATGCAGGGGTGTTAGGATTTGTTTTTGAAATTGCCTGTTCTCTTGCTCTCATTTTATTTTTCCTCACATCTTCGTCTTTGTTTGTTCTACAGTTTGTTCCTCTCCTTCGTGCCTCATTCTCTCACTTCTTTCTACCCTCCCCTTGTCGCTCACTTCCTCAGAACCGTGAGCAGTCTTCCTGCTGTCCCCTGGCCATCACAAAAGACATCCTGGTTCAAATCGGCCGAATTTTTCAGCTCGGATTTTCACTATGAGACTAACCTTTTCAAAAAAAATCTCATCCAAGTTGTGTTTTGTCTGAGGATAAAAGTAAATGATGGATGAATGGAATGAAACAGATTAAAAATATAAATGACCTCTCCACAAATGCACTTGTGGCTTGAAATATGTTTTGCTGACGTGTGTCGAGTTTACTTTGTTGCCTTATTTACTCTCAGGGTTGAACGCTCGGAACAAGAGCTCCTCGAAGTGATGTCACTGGCCTCTAGATTTCAGAACAATCGACCTCTCCCTCCTCTTCCTATGACATGGTCCGCGCTCATGGGTTTGGTGGAGATTACTGGAGACAAATACTCACTGCGTTTAGGCCCAGCTGTAATTATTTCACCAGTCTTTGTCAAAGCTGCTGAGTGAAAACAGGCTGCCGTGAAAAAGCCTGCCAGACAGGGAGAGAGAGAGGGAAGGGAGGGGGCAGATATGTTGTGATATCAAATGAAAGGCTTACTAAAGCCTGGGAACTGGATGTGTGAACTGGAACCCATGTGAGAACAGCTGGGAGGTCAGTCGAATTTTTGTTTTCAGTGCAGGTGTTTGGGAACACAGAAGCTGAAACGTTGCGTGTCCGTGCTCATATGGGGAGATTTCTGAGTTTAAGGAGACTGTAGGGTGATGCTGAAGAGACGCCTGGGACACGTGGATATTGGCGCTCCTTATATTCTGACAGGTTACGTTAAAGTCCTTTGAACACTTCGGTGCATGTAAATGGACTTTCCTCCCACTTTTGGGATAAAAAATAAATATGTCCAGGTAATTATTGCCTCTGGTAGCAGAACAGAGTTTGAATTACTCTGACATTCCTGACATTCTCTCTGCACTGACCTGCATACTTTCCTGGCTTGGGTGCACATGGCACTGCACTCCACACCCACACCCACACACACACACACACACACACACACACAGACACATTTGAACCCATCCTGACTGTTCACATTTTGACATCTGACTCTTTGATCCTCACTGCAATCAGCTCAGGTTAATCAATCAGTTTAGACTTTTTAACACACTCACCCACACATGTGTGCCAGCTCACACGACAGCTGGAATGTGTGGAGGGAAAAAAAAAAAGGGCCTGACCATAGAGTCAGTGAGAGTGAAAGAAAGACTTACAGAAGGAGAGAAGGAAAAGGACAGGCCAAAAGGGAGTGTGCCTGTCTGTGAGTGTCTGTAGCTTCCAGCCTGGGCTTTCAGTCTTTATCAGGATGAATCTGAAAACAGGAAGGCCGGTTCCAATAAACAAGACGAGCGGAAGACAACCACAGTTCTACTTCCTGTTTTAGAGCACGGGAGGAAACAGCAGATTTTTTAGGAATTCATATCAGAAGTCGCAGTCCATATAGGCAAACATCACAAAACAAAAAAAAAGCCCGACTCCTTCTGATACAATTTTTTTTTTTCACAATGTGTTTATTGATCAACCAGTTTTTGTATATGCGCACATAATTCTTCTTTTATGGTTGTCAAAAAAAAAAAAAAAAAAGAAAAAAAATCTGATGTGCAATGACACAGATTTGTAGCCCAGCTGATCATGTCTGGGGTTGTTTGTGAGTCTCTGTATTCTTCTATACATGCCCTGGGCTGAGCTAAACTTGGCCGTGTTTGTGGGTCAGTATCAGTGACGGAAGAGAGGCCTGGAATACACAACACTATTTATGCTCATATGCTCTTCTTCAGGAAAGAAGAGTTTCTGATTGGAAAAACCCCAGGGGGACTTTGTGATAACGGGTGGGATTACACTCAGGAGAGGGAGGATATTTAACTAAGAAGAACAAAAAGAGATAAAACTTTGCTGATCATCGTGTGTCTTTCCAGTACATTGTGTCCCAGGGTGTCAGTCAAGCTGAGTAAAGGTTTCAGATCTAATGAGACATGACACAAAATTGGTACTGTGAATGACACAGGATGTCTGCTTTCTAATTCATCTATTAAAAAGTTCTTGTGGGGTTGTCTGCTTTAATAATAAGTTGAATGTTAACCCTTGGCACATTCACGTCTCTACTTAGGGCTGATTTGACTGTGAAAATGCAGTTTTGCTGTATTTTTAATGAGCCGAGACAAAAGGCCATGTATGCCTCGCAGGTAGTCCTCTTGTTCCTTCTTTCCTGCACAATCCTCTGTCTCCATTCACATTAAAATGTTGTCATGTCTTAAGAAATAGTAGCATATCTAAATTAGCAATTTCCAAAAACTCAATTCCTCCAAAACCTTATTTACCTGTTTTACTGTTTCACTGTCAAAATGTGTAATGGCTATCCTGTTATTACTATAGAAATACATATTTTTCTTAAGACTTAATTTAATGAATCAATTTGAAGGTTGTACACACTCAGATCATCACTATTAGGCTGTGCAATTTGTTAAATTGCTAAAGACAAAAATACAATTGGGTGAAGGGAGACATCTAGAGGAAAGAGCTGAAAGCTCTATTTATGGGGGCATTTATAATGTGAGTCAGGAAGGATGCCACATGTTAATGCTTTAAATTTTAAATTGGCAAAGAAACCTCTGCATAAATGTTTTTTTTTTGTCTCAATGAATTTTCCTGCCACTCTACCTAAAAATGCTCCTTTAGGCATCCTGGCTGTGTATTTGAGAACAGCATCCTGCAGTGAAGGACCTTGTCCACTTGACGGCACTCCAGCTCTTTCAAATGATAAAACTGTGCTTTGCAAGTTGAGTTCATCATTGCAAGACAATCCTTCATTATTAAAAAATCTGATACACCATGCATTGGAGAATATCATCTATTTCAGGAGTAATACCACACAAGCAAATCCAGTTTTCAGGGGAATCAAACTCGTAAAGTGAAAATGAAGGAACTGATCTAAAATGATGAAACAGAATGGATCAAATTTGCTATGAGGATTTTAATTAACTGCTCAAGCCCAAAGGTTTATTTTGCTCTTTCATTGAATTATTGGCTACCGTAAGATAGGTTCAATAATAAACCTCTAGCACACCTGATAAAAGGTTGTGATTGTGTTCAGCACTGGTCTGCAAAAGACTTTAGGTAGAGTGTTAATGACTTAAGGAACCCTAAGGCATCAGGCACCTCACTCTGTTATGAAGGTGTCGTTACTTCTGCAGTAATTCCAGTCAAATTCCTGCCAGTATATGCGCTTACAAGGTACAAGGTACCAATCCTCAGGATGTGCTGCAGAATAGTGGAATCCCTCCTTTCGATTTCACAATTTTCCACTATAGCCCTGCGAGATGATTTCATTTGTGCTGCACATTTGCAAAGAGGTTCTGCAAAAAAGGCTCGATCACTGCCTTTTGCTGGTCAGTTCCATAGAATCCAAGGATCCTGAAATTATACCACCCACTGATGGCAGCATTTAAATTAAAAACTCCAAGTCAAATTTAACTTTCTCATTTATTATTCAGTGAAGCATATGACGTCCTCGCTCAAAGGCTTTAAGAGGCAAGAAAAGAGCCTTTTTAATCTGCATACGGGAGAAACACGGTCATGTGGAAAAGTAAGTACATAAAAACTGTTGTCTCTTTTTCCATATGTGAACAAGCAAATATTTGGTATTTGATCCTGCGTTTTCACATAAAGATATTTTCTTTAAATCAAAGACAGATACCTTTTTCAAACATTTGCTGAACAAAAATATCAATGAATGTGATAGCTGCGGCAGCTTGTGCTGAATTTGTTAGTGTGCTGAGGATCGTTGTGTCTGTTTTTTTTTTTCTTTCTTTCTCTCTTTTTTTGTTTTACTTTTGGACAGATTGTTCACTTTGTCCTTGAGCCAACTCAAAACATTTCCTCAACGTAACATTTGTGGCAACATGCTTTGTAGATGGTGTTATGATCTATCCCTGAAGAGATGTTTTGGACAAACGTGCCATTATTACAGCACACATTTCAGTCTCAAACCAAGCATCATGCTCCTTCCCAGAGGTTAAACTATAACACATTTCACCCGTTGGTCTCTAGGAGGCTCTAGTTGTACCTAACCTGTAGAGCATGATGTTAATGAGGAGTAAATGTGGAATAAATGCCGGAGATGAACATATTCAATAATGAACCACAATCCCCACAAAGTTTTCAGTTTTTCAATTACACATTTAATTGGTTTAATTATGTGAAAAAGGACTGGACACTGGTCTGTTTGCGTATGTCAACAACAACAACAAAACGTTTTCTTTTGTTTGTTTGGTGTTTTTGTCTTTTTTAAAAATACTGTTTTGGCTGCCAGGTTGTGTGAAAAGAGGTAAAATCCGTGGAAACAAGCTAAATCGACCTGCACATTTTTATCCATGATACCTGGATGCATTTTCATATTCTAATGCACTTTGTGAGTGCAGAGTACATGAGAGGAACAATGCATTCTGGTCATTAGGCGGAAAACTGTTAAAGAGGTTAGAGCCCAGCACTCCAAGCTGCTTTCATGTTAGCAGCTGTCCCAGCCCAAAATGGCCAATTACCATCATTTCTCTGCTGGTGGTGGTAATGTCAGTGAGATAGTCAGAGAGCGGGAGGAACAGGGGGGATGAGATGCTGAGAGAACCTGGAACAGATGAGGTGGAGGCAGCTGAGATAAGCCAGGAAATAAAACCATATTTCCACAGCATGGAAATCAGACAACATCCACCATAACAGAAGGTGGACTCATCATCTGCAAAGGAAATTGATTCAGTTAAATGAGTCCTTCTGCTGTGTGAATATACACAGAGGTATGGTAACAATGATTGTAATTGCACTGCTTCTCAGTCCGGTGACATTAATAATACTGTGCATATATATGCAAAAGATAGAAAGTAAATCAGAAAGAAAGAAAGAAGCAACACATCTTTTATGAGGATTTCCAAGTCCATAAAGGTAAAAACAACACTTTTGCTGAAAATAAACTTGGAAACTAATAAACCTCTGTCCTCTATTTAGTACCTAAATTAGGTTTTTGTGGCGCAGCCAACCAAGAAGTCCAAGGACTGACCCTTTTGCTTCTTTTTTCCCCAGACAAATCAATATAAATATCCAATTAAAAGGAACTGGAATATCTAGAAATTTCTGAAGTAATTTTGAAGGGGTGCCAATGAGACTGCCCGGTGTTAGCAATTACCTGCAATTATCAGCTAATTGCTAACTGCTGGCTAGCCGCATGCAAGTATATGTAAAATAAATCTAGTAAAGTAGGTTCTCATTAACCATTAGCATATTCATTGGCTAATGAGCACTAGCAGCTAACAAAGGCTAACATAATACATTATTTATAATTGATATGAATATTAAAAGGTGGATATGCAGTTTATGTTGTCCTATAGCATTTCAGGTAGTGAATAGTGTCTAGCATTTGTAGCCTAATTTAGATCAGTTAAAAAAACAAACAAATAAACCAAAAAAAAACAATTAAACTTTATCCGTTCAGAGATGATTCATATGTCAGTACAATGTATTCCAATGGGACCAAGAAGTGACTTTGTCTGAGCTCTTGGTTGAAAAGCACACAGATACAAAAGTCACATTGAAAAAAGACAAAAAAAACAAAACATGTTTTGATGTATAATTTATGTAGGTTGCGAGAAAGATGTGGAGGTGAAAGACAATTGAAACAGAGTTAATTTTATTCTGTGAACTAGTGGCTGATGACAACACCAGAGTGGGAGCAGAGGCTGGGAAAGGTCTGAAAAATCATAGAACTTAAATCGCGATTTCTTAAAAAGCATAAATCACAACCAAACAAGGCTCAAAGTTGTGGGGCATGAAGACCATCAAAATTTTGTACAGAAACAGAAGACTAAGAAGCGGAATAAAAATGAGGAACAGTAATAAGTGGTCTTCAATGCTTTGCATTGGTACCCCTTAATAAGAGTGAAAAGCAAATTGTTCCAAATGAGGGCTTTCACACAAAGAAATAATATGACTTGTAAAGCATTCTCCAGTCAGGTTTTACATGTGAAGATTTATTTAACAATCTCTCCACGTCCTGTCTTTTCTGTCTCAATGTTTCTCCTAATTTGAAGCTTTGAGATACCTCCCATTAAGTGTAGTTGACTAGCATTCATATTTTTCTCTCCACTTTTTGCAGAGCACCCAGTCTTTCATACATCATGTGTTTTAGCCTGATATGCAACTTGAAGAAAGACTTGAAATTGTACAGCAACTGCAAGAGTATATGAATGTATCTGCATTTCCTCCTCCACTTTTAGCTATTAATAATATATGAATATAAATTCATTACTTTCATAGAGATGTAGCAGATAAATCTGCTTTAAGACCATTAAGAAAAAAGCTGCTGGTTTTTAATTTTGTTGCTTTTCTTGGTAGCTAAAAAGTTCTTTGCTTGACACTGAAGCACAAATATCAAATGTAATGTTTGGCTGCAGCCATTTTCCAAAATCAGAGAAATCACAAAAGAGCTGGAGTTACAACTTCATGTGACAATAATCCAAAAGAACATTTCTACCTTATTCCTGGTTGAGCTTAAATGAGCACCAATAATAATATGTTCTGTTACTAGTCAAGTAGTGTTTAAGGCCCCAGTTTCTCAATTCCATTAAAGTTTTTACCAAACTATCACAGAAGTGTGAAAAATAATTCAGACTGAAATTTAAGAGGTTGAGGAACAACTTCATTTTCTTTCCAAATCCCAGATTACCATATTGGCAAAACATAAACTCTTGAACTGGCTTCAGTGGTATAATATTTCAAACCTCTGCTATAAGTTAAAAGTGATATCCCATCATATCTGGCTACATAAACATGCAGAGGTTACAA
This sequence comes from Arrhamphus sclerolepis, assembly GCA_037176975.1. NCBI lineage: Eukaryota > Metazoa > Chordata > Actinopteri > Beloniformes > Hemiramphidae > Arrhamphus > Arrhamphus sclerolepis. The sequence continues at coordinate 13,497,135 of JBAMYA010000002.1, forward strand.
TTAATGACTTTTCCCTGGATACTCTTTCACTGATCTGTGTCTCGCTGTCTCAGGCTGATCTTTGCATGGAGCTAAATGCTTTTCCAGTCTGAAAGATCACATGTGCATGATTTCTAATGGAAAATATAAGGCTCACATGAAGCCATCATGATGCTTAATCTTGCTTTCTAATGGGCTAATGAACCTAAGACAACACTGTGAAATTTCAAAAAGTAAATAGACTTTCAGAGAACTGTTTTTCATTTTCTTCAATTTCAATAATCCCTCAAGGAACATGTTGCTTTACGGGGACAACCAGTGAACCTTCCAAGAAATGATAAACAAACTGGTACAAAATACATAGATGACATTTCTCAGGTTAGATGAGAGATGACGTTATCTCTTTCCTTGAGGTCTGATAATGCAGTGCGCACTGTTATGTGTGGGTGGCTTTGCTTTCTCCTGAAACCAAATACATACAGTCTGCTTTCTGACCTTTCATTTCACTGGCCAGACCTTACGAAAGGATTGACAATGACTTGTCAGACAGGGGAAAAAAAAAAAAAAGAAAGTAGGACAGTGAAGTTAAGGCACACAGTTACCTGGGTGATAACGTTACATAAAAAGAAAGAAGGCGGAGAAGAAAAACAACAATCATAGGGAATCTTTTCATAGTTTCAAAGGCTAGATAAAGAGTGAAACTGATCCCCCCATCATCACCACAACTGTTAGTTTGAAATGATGTTAATTCTCATTTTAGGTCCTTTCAGGATAAGTAATCAAGCACTCCTCACACTGAGTTTATTTTCATTTGATTAAATCTGATGCTGCTTTGCCCAGTCTGTGATAACAATGAGGGTTGCATGTCTCACTGCCTCCATCTGTCCTCCTCGAACATGTCTGGGAACACAACATCACCAGAACACCAGAACGGTTAATCTGCCTTATTTACTTCTCCCAATATGGTTGCTTTGTCACACACATCATTTGTCCTGCAGGATAAATATTTCCCCAGTGTCGGTGCACACTAAATGTTGATTTATCCTCAGCCTGTTAAATTGGCCAATCTGCATATGGCGTGTTTGTGTTTTGTCAGAAGGCATCCACTGTGACAATATATGCTATAATTATCATTTAAGTGTTGCAGCAGAGCTGGAGTCCTTTCATTGGTCTGCAGAGACCTGGGTGCATCTGAACTGAATTGTCGTTTTTGTGTTGAAGAAATCTTGTCTGACAAAGGGCTAATTTGATAGAACACCTTAATGTTGTCTGATTTCATTGTAATGAACAAGTTCTCGACTCATTTTGTTCTCCTCAAAGCAAGAAAAACAAGGGGAAATCATAGGGAGAGAGTACGAAAAGGAGATGAAGATGTGATCCGTCATCTAGCTATTTATGTTGCTGAAACAAAGAAAATTTGGCTCAGGCCATTTAACTTAATGCTCACTCTTCTTTGCTAACGGACTGAAGATAATTAGTATACCTAATCAAAACACTTGTGTCTCCACTCCCCTGTTGTGTCATCTCCCCTCAGGGCCAACCATGAAATGTTTATTTCTATGAAGGCTACAGTGCCCATTTGATGTACATTAGCCCATTTCCCATCAGCAGTGTTTATCCTTGTGATCTTAATGTCCTCAGATTGTTGCAGAGGTGGGACAAAGTCACAGTTTTGCATGTGTCAGGTAAGTCTCAAGTCTTTGTCCTTTAGTCCCAAATCAAGTCTCGAGTCAACACAGACAAGCCTTGAGTCAAATCCCAAGTTAGAAACCTCAAATTTCAAGTCCTTTTAACAATGGTGCAGTTGTACTGTATATTATGTTAAATGTCAATCATAGACAGCACAGCACAAGAATACCACCTGTTGTTGACCACATGTTGAACAAAATTAGAAGTTGTTCCATCTCATTTTTGATTCTCAATCCGCATGTTTTGATTGCTTACTTTTTTTATGTACTTTGTATTTTTTTTTTACCCAAATAAAATTAATTTTGGGAACATATTTGCAAAGTAGTGTTGTTTAATGGAATGAAATCTCATTCTGGTTCACGTTGATTGGTTGTGTTGATGGCTCACATACACAGCAGCGAGAGAGGGAGGCAGTCTGCACTTGTCACGTGTCGTGACGAGTGAAATGAATTGAGTCGTACACAATTTTTAAATAACAGGCCATGGTGGCGGGGTGTGGTTCTGCTCAGCTGCAGAGGAGAGGTGAAGCTGCAGCTCAGAAAACAGCACTTGAGAGGGACTGATTGGCACACCATCGCTGTGTGTGCCAATCAGGCTCCCTCTATTTGACCAGCAGCACTCTGGCTCACGCGGAGGAGAACAACCAGGGCGGCAGCAGCACTGGCACTGATGTCTGTGTTTACCTACACTGGAAAGTGTTTCAAATAAAACTAGTAACTGAGCTCTGTTGGAGTTTTTTGTGCTAACTGGGACCCTAGTAGCTAAGAAAACACTACACACGCCTGTTAATCTTTGAATTTTGGGTAAAATATCAAGTATTTTGAAGTCCACAGCTTCAAGTCCAGATAAAGTCACAAGTCACTAGTGAAAAAGTCCAAGTCAAGTTTCAAGTCTTTTCACATTTTGTCATGTCTAAAGTCATCAAATTAACAGCATCAGTCTGACTCAAGTCCAAGTCATGTGGCTCAAATCCACATCTTTGTGTGATTTACAAGACATCATCATGTAAAAATACCTAAATCACTTCCACAAATTCCTGCTTTGGCTTCCAGCAGGTTAACCATCAAGTATTTAAGGGGTCAGTTAATTTGCAACTATTCTAATGAGTGCTATTCATTAAAACATTATTACACTTGTCTTAATCCCAAAGAAAGATTTATTCACTAATAAAAATGCAAACAAACAATGTTCATCATCGCCCTTTGGAGAAAGTGATTAAGTAAATATTTCTGGTATACCTTAACTGAGAAATATTCATTTCAAGTTACCACAGCAGTCCTCAATGGCCAGCTTTCGGGGCCACAACAACGTGAGAGCAGATTTGAGATGGGTTTATCTGGCACAAAGTTCTGCTGTTAAGTTTCAGCTTAATATTGAACTCTAGATCAGAACACAGACCCCTGTGGCAGGTGCATGAGTTTATTGAAAGGTGAGAAGCTTGCAGAGGGTGTGAATCTTGGAGATGACTGGCGGGCTGGTTGAACTGGAATCCTGAGGGCACAAAGAAAGGCAACAGTACATTTACAAAAAAAATACTTGGAAAGATGGACAGTGAGCCTGTTACCGACAAAGACACTGACCCGTCTGGCAATCAATAGAGGGAAAACCAGGAAATTTAACCAGGAGGGATGATTAGGTGAAACGTGTGTCTGATCTGCTGGATTAGAGGGAGGAGCCAACCTGAGGGAACACACACACACAAGCACCCCAGGGGAGGGAGGAGGTCCAGATCCTAACACCTGCATGCTCTGAACATGCAGGATGCGTGATGAACTGAGTTACTCAGTAAACTGTCTGTGTCTGACAAGTGCTTAACTATTGTGCCAATGTCTAGGAAACACTGATGGAAAATGAAAACGCTTTATCCTGGCAGCTGAGCTAAAAGAAACCCAACTATTCCCCCCTGAGCTAACAGTTGGCAACAGTGGGGGAAGAAAACCTTGCTTTTGACAGAAAGAAACCTTTGAGGAAAACAGAGGCTGGGAGGGTTGCTGTCTGCCAAAACCACTTGGGATAAGCTGGGAGAGGAGAAACAACAAACCAACACTGAGCATGAGGGAGCAGTAAATACTGATCAGAAATATTCACTTTGCACAGAGATTGTGTCTGCAGTAGGTGCTTTGGTCCTGACAGTTGGGTTGTTCCAAGTCCAATACCACTATTGGAAATTCTGCCAAGAAAAAAAAATCGGGTTGAAAGTATCTGCATCAATGCATCATCAAATACTGCAGAAACACAATTTGTCTTTGTTGCTCTAAAAAGCAGCACAGTAGGTTACATAAAACTGAACTGTAACTTCCTGTTTGAGTCAGCAGGTGGAGAAGAGGTGGTGTGTGAAACTTTAGCAGAACACCATCATGCCTATACCCAAAGCCCAGGTTTGAAAATCATTACAAGATAGAAATTATAAACATAACCAAAACTATAGGAACATCTCTTCCTGACAGCTTTTGTACAGGTGAACAAAAATGCTTTCCAGTAAAATCTTTGACTTTTAGAATATGCTGTAAACATCAGAGGATCCAAGCTTACTGTACAAATAAAGTCTCCACATCCTCTTGCATACAAAATGACTGCTGAACTACCAGTGAGCACCCAGGTTTTGTAGTTGTCCATCACCTCCACCTCAGCTTTTTCCAACAGTGAAAACTATGACAGTAGTGTCACACCTAGCCTATATAAAAAATATTTGTACAATTTAATTTGTGTAAATCTTGTTGTAATTAATCAAATATACATTTTAACATTCTGAATGCTCTCTCTCTCTCTCTCTCTCTCTCTCTCTCTCTCTCTCTGTCTCTCTCTCTTCTTAGCTAAGGTTTTAAGTTCCCCATCTAAATCAAAACCAGGATGTTTTGGTTGTGGAGCAACATTGATTATCATAGAGCACGGATGAAAAAGCAGAGCTATGAATATAAATATGTAAGATACACACACACACACACACACACACACACACACACACACACACACACACACACACACACACACACACACACA
>JBAMYA010000002.1:13509357-13519539 GCA_037176975.1 Arrhamphus sclerolepis
ATATTCTAATTTTCTGAGACAGTCCTGTATATATATATATATATATATATATATACACATATACATATATATATCACTTGCATATATTCACATATATATTCACTCATGCTCTGGGTTTCTCAGAAGTGCCTACAGACAACTTTGTTGTAAATATATGTATACAAATCAGATCAAATTAAAATGAATGCAACAAGAATTAAACACGGCAAGTATGTCACTTATGCAGTTTGCTCATGTTTCCCGCCTGATGAAAAAAATGGGTCAAGTATAGAAATCCTGGCTTGGATGCATTTTTTATGGGTTGGTTATGAAAATGGACGGGGAAAAGCAGTAGACACCAAGATATATATCTATGTAATATAAAATAAAAAGTAAATCACAAAGAATAAAATGAATGCATACAAACATGAAAAATACAATAAAACACCTTTCCCCATTGCAACACTGAATTTTTACTCTACTAAACTTCATGTGAGTGTAATATCAAACAGATTAAATGATCAAATAGCAAAAAATATGAAACGCAAGAGCAATCATTCGCGTAGCACCAGTACATTGCTCCCACGGCTATTGCTGTTCTGCTTCAACAGCATGTCTTCAGTTTTTCCACACAAAGAGACATGCGGTTTCTTTGTAGCAGCATATACAGTCTCATAAACACCTGAACTCTATCTGCGCCCTGCATCTCAATTCAGTCTACTCTCTTTTTATCTGGCAATTAAGACCTTAACACGGTAAATCTATGCTTTGGCTGTGTACATTATGCAGATGGCATGAGTAATAAGGAACATAACCAATCATGTCAAAAGTGTCTTTTTTTCTTTTTGCAAAATATCCAACAGCTAAAATGAATGTATTAGATTTGTTGCATAACAAAGGTCAAAAGGTAGACTATGTTTCCAGCTCCCTCACTGACCTTGTGCTGATAAGACTCTGAGTAAATGATTGTATTCGATTTGCAGCTTGCAGCATGCAGCTTGGGGGTGATTTGGACTTGATGACGAAAGTTACTGCGTACAGATAAAACATGTTTCTAGATTGGTCCACTGGGCTAGATTCAGTTCTAATGGCCTATAAATGAAAGCAAACAAACAAAGGAATGATGAAAACAAACATTTCCTTAGCTCTTAGCACACCAATGCAAATTGCAAAGCAAATGGTACATTCCTAATGCATTTACCTTTTTACTGGTTTGAAGCTATTTGTTCCATCTGAGTTTGTTGCCTTTGGAAATACATTTTACAGACGTCTTTTTAATTTTTTTGTTTTCTTTTTAGGATGAGTAGGGTCATTGCTTACGGCTTCATAGTTACCACAATGATAACCAGTTGTGTTTACTTTTCCAAGGAAACAAGTGTGTTTCTGTTTATTTTTGAAGGTGTAATCTGCAGTCAGCATATCCTATTCTGTCATTAAGGGCTGTTACTTTAACATTCACCCAGCAAGACAGTACATCACTATGGCTTCACTTGAACCCATTTCTCTGCTTTTCCTCCCGTCAAGAAAAAAGTCGCCATGTCTTCAGGCAGGAACGTAGCAAGTGAAGTGTTTGCACCAACCTGTTTGTCTCATCTCATTGGCTTTCATAGGAATGGACACACATTTGGAAGCTTTGCAAGCACACAGTGCCAGAAGCTGATATAGCCTACTGGTGCATACACATTTAACACATTGCATTTATGTTTCAGTTGATGCTGGAGGGCTGATGGTAAGACACAGCTTACCCCCAACTGAGCAGGCATAGCTTAGCTTGAGTTTTACAACTAGCCTTATTGATTTACTCATTATCTTCTTCACAGGCGATCCCCCTGTAGGGGATCAAAGGCATCACTATATTCTCTTCTATTAAGTTCTATTCTATTGCAAAAGTGGTCTTGACATAATGACATATGAATATACTATAAGGCTTACGTGGTCACTTCACTAATAAGAACATTTTCAGTTTGACCTTCAGTGAGATTCACTTTTTTCTTTCTGGTATTCTTCTGGTATGATTGTGAGATATTCTACAATGTCACCAAAACATTATTACAAATGAAAGGTGTGGAGATTTGCATATATTCATAATTAAGACTGAGAATTACATTTTTCTTTCAAATGTATGAGCACCTATGAAGAGGCAGTTAGGGAATCTTTTTGAATTTCTTCCTTTTTGCTACCAGCCCTTAGATTCACTGTGTCACATTTTACTGAGCAAAATTGACAGTATGTGGCCTAAGAGGTGAAAGGAGATGCTCGATGATAATTATTAATTGCTAAAATCTAAATTTTCTGCCCTAAAGTATACCTCTGTATCCATTTCAGAGGGAGCACACTTTTTTTTTTTGTTCTTTGGATTCTATTTGTCTTGAAGCATGTAACCCTGAGCTGTCTTTCCACATTCCAGTTTTTTTTTTTTTTTACACTATATGAATGTTGACGCATGCATTGACAGACTCGGTTTGAGAATCAATGTGATATTCCTTTGTTTATGCTGATGGTATTAGCAGTCAGCACAAATCATATCAGGAAGGAACTGTGTCATTGTGCTGTAATTGGAATTATGCAAATAGTGGCAAGGCAGGACTTTGTAATAACCACACTTATTCATAAATTTCCTTTTTATTATTAGTTCACTTTGGGGCATGCATTTAAAAAAATCATTTATGTAGTATTCATTATTTTCTGTCAACACCTTATGTTGCTTTTATTATGTCGACTTGTAAACAGAAGGACATGAAAAAAAACAAGTGCATTCTATTGAACAATGAGCAGAGAAACAAAGTTAACAGTCAAAGAAGCTTTTCATGCATAAGTGTTGATTTCTCTAGGGAGAATCAGCAGGCACTTTTTCTCTCCCTCCCAATTCGATCCACTCCTGCGCTGCAGTAAAGTTAGGCTCTGAAGAGACAGAAGAGAAATCCATATGTGTCTCTGTCAGGCCATTGATATTCTCCTTACTCCGTTCCTTTCCTCCACACCTTCATCACCCCATCTCTCCTTTTCTCTTGTTCATACTTTCTCAGATGGTCCACAGTGGCCAATCCATCCTCACGCCCTCCACTGGCCAGGTCAGGACGTCCAATATCCCATGGATTCACACTCTCTTTCCCTCCCAAGCTGCCTTTGCCCAAGTAAGAGCCCCAACAACACACCCACTCCTCTTTTCCAGCTTTGCTCTTCTTCAACCTCCCATCAACCCCAGAATCCTTTCCTTCTTTCTTTTCACCTTTTCCGTCTATATTACCTGTTAAATGCCGTGTATTTCTTTAGTGACTCTTTTGCATTGTCAGGAGCGGCTCCTGTTTTGCCTTTAAACACATAAAGAACACTTACTTCAACTAGATAATCAGAGTTGGGTTTTTTTTCTGGTGAAATGTTTTTTTTTTTTTATATATATATGATTTTCTTTGTCATTTTTTTGAACTATAATTATAGATGCCGCAGATGATGTTTAGCACAACCAAGATACCTTAATGTCTTACAGAAATGTCTTTTTTATGTGATAATGTATTGTGTAAAACATTTTTTTTTCTTTTCGGGATTTTTTGAAAATATATAAAGGGTTAATGCCAAAATTTGGCAAAACATTTCAAAGTAAGATACTTATACATTTTAATCTTGCAGCAGATGTTTATTTATTTATTTGTTTGTTTATGTGTAAGTGTGAGTGAGTTCTTCACCAGCCCTCTGAAACCCCGGTTCTGTCAGAGAGGACTTAAGTCACCAATAGTAAAACATTAAAAGACAACACAGACAAAGAGACAAGACAGTGATGGTGTGGTGTGTGCAGTGGAATCATTCCTGCATTGTTTGTGTGGTGTGTTGTGCTGTATGAATGCGTACTGGATAGTGTTACAATAAAAGGACAAACATGCAAATATAAGACAAACACATGTAAATATGAACAAAGTACATAGCAAGTTGAGAAAACTTTCTGATGCAACTGGGATTTGAACCCAAACTTCCCGTATGGTAGGCTTAAGCACCATCACTGATAATTTATAGTGTAATTGCCTACAATTGACATTATATGATGCATCACAGTGACTAATCTCACTAAAATTCTTTCACACTTTTATGATAGCTATTTTCTGCCTTATGAGAAATTTAAGGGTGAGATAGTTTCATCTTTGTGGGGTCACTAATTGCTTCAATGGGCAAAGTCACAACCAGCCAATCTTTATCATAAGTGGAACAGTGGACCCCCCTCTATAACCACAAAGTTGCTTCCCAGCATTAGCCACTATTAAGTTGAAAGTGGTCTGTTTTTTCTTTTCTTTTTCTATTTTAGAGAGAGTTGAATGTGAAGCTTGCAGCTGTATACTGAGGACAGGAATTTTATTGTATTGCTTGCAAACATAAGGTTATCTATAATGCTAAGAAAATAGCTCACAGTAAATCTCTGAGCAGCAGAATGGCTGCTTTGTAAACCATAATGCTTCTTTTTTTCCCCCACCAGTACAGTGCCCATTCAGCATGTGGGTCATGGGCCGATTGCCGCTTGCAGATGTTTCTGTGTGGGTAGTCTGAGCCTGAGGAGCATAGTGAAAATACACACAAAAACACTGTTAGTGTTACTGTTTTGAAAAGAGGGCAGCTATAGGCAGTCTGTGATGGACTGGTGACCTGTCCGGGGTGTTCTTCTCTGAGTGACAGCTGGAACAGACAACAGCTTCCATCCTCACCCCCATCCCAAGGCCAGGGTTACATAGTCCATCTCTACTGCAGTGCATCACAGCAGAATAGAAAGCTATGCTGTCAATTCAGAGCCTAATGTACTGTAAATGAAAACCCAAAAACATAAAGAGGATGAGCTAGGCCAGGGGTCTTCAACCCTGGTCCTCAGGGCCCTCTGTCCTGCACATTTTAGATGTTTCCCTGCTCAGTCACACCTGACTGGATGGCCATCAGCTTGTCTTGAAGATCTACTCAAGTCTGTCAATAACTTACTAATTACAGGCAGTTGTGTATGCATTAATTATGAACCGGGAAACATTTAAAACATGCCGGACAGTGGGCCCTGAACACCAGGGTTGAGAAAAAAAACTACACTAGGCTAGGACTATCAGGTTATTTAGCAGCCAATGAGCTACTAGATGTTGGCTATGTCCCGCCTCGTCTGCTGTTGAGTGATGGCGGTGATTTGACACTCATTTCAGAATATAACATAAAGCAAGAAAAGGGAAAATGTAAGCAAGAAAGATAGTTGAAGTATGAGTCTCAGATTTTACATTTGATTCTCCAATTTTAGGTTTTGATCCACAAAACACAAATCTCTGAATTTATGGCACAGAAAACAGCTGTTTCTTATGCTGAAAATAGCACATATTGTAGACTGACTCATATGCATGTTATGCTGCTTTCAAAGTGGCATTCTTCTTCTTTTTGTATTATTAATAACAATAGTATTATTATTTTTTTGCATTTAATTGATGAATTTATGATTCAGGAAAACAATAAAATTCTTACCAGAAAAGTAGACAGCATTTGTATTAAACTAATGCACATGATTCAAATGTTTTATCTATATATCATTTAATAAGGCAATGATAATAACAATGATAAAGCTAAAATAAATCTAAAAGCTTTATTTTAGCTTTATAGCCTGATTTATTAATTTATTCACTTATTGCTTTAACCCCGCTTTTCAACTCAGCATGGCCGTAATCAGTAACCAACAAGAAGAAGAGAGTACTGAACATGGATGGCTGGGTACATGGATGGATGGATGGATGGGCGTAGAGGTTATTAAGGTTACATATAAGATCGTAAAAAGAGCAGTGCTCATTTTCTGTGTACACAGTGTTTCTGAATAATGCAGCTTTTGAATAAAGGCAACAGAAGGAAGGCAGTGCTCATTCACTCGAGGGACTGTCTCAAAGTAGATTTCACACCATGATTTGCGGATGAGGAAGCAGAATCTAGTTCTGTTAAGCTCTCGCCCTGTGTAACCCAGACACTAGACACCAGTTAATTTCAATTTGCAATTGTTTATGTTCCACTAAAATGACAAAAAAAAATACATGGTTAGTATGATCCTCATTTCCTCGGCTGACTCACTGTCATACTGACAAAAAGGCAGCACTATCATTCTTTGAAAGGTAATAAGCACATAGTTAACTATTGTATTTTGTAACTACTTGTATTTTGGCCACTGTAGTTTTCTTTTAATGTCACTATCTTGAAATCTGAGAAGTGTTTGATGAAAAACACACAGCACATAGTTTTCTCAGCTGAAGAGAAACATTGTAACTCACCAATATCAGTGTATCAGTCCAGAACTGATTTTCCTGATAATGGACATTCCTATCCAGGGATAATGGAAGAAACATACAGCTGCAGCATGCTTAACACTAGCTTGGATAAATTAAGCAGCTAATGTTTTGAACATGCCAAGTATCTCCCTTATCCACTCGCCTTACACACAGTTCCAGTGAAGAAAAGGTGTAACCATGCAGACTATGGCATTCAGCGTCATCACAGCACTATATGCTGCGCTCAGTGTCATCCAGGAATAGTTACTGTGTTTTTTTCTAACTCTTTGCTCGATCACTAGTGGCCAGGTATGAAGTCCTTTGTGGTGCAGTTGCTGGACCATGTCCTGATGGAGACCCCAAGATGGACCAACCATCTAGTAGAAGCAATCTAACCTCATTTAATGTAAATGATATGTACTGCTTTTAGCTTGATTATGCAAAGCATTGAGCGTTGCTTCAGACATGGCACTGCAATCAGAAGGGTCCCCATCAATATATCCATTGGTCTTAAAGGATAGCTGCTGAATGCATGTTAGGAAAAGTGAAGAAAATACACATGGACAAATGGATATCAGAATATGTGGTTTATTTCAGGGATGTGTTAAATATGTGCTTCCCTACGTCCACATCCATGGATGAGGTGCCCCTCAGCAAGGCACCTGAAACCCCCACCTGCTCCCTGGGCACCACACTGTGGCAGCCCACTGCTCTGGGCCTAACAGCCCAGATGGGTCAAATGAATTTCCCCACGGGGATTAATAGTAATAATAGTAGTGTACAAATAAAAAGATTATGGGAATATATAATGATCATAGTATTCTTTTGAAGGCAAAATCAAAAGTAGTTTGTTTGCACATGGAGCCACAGTGCAAGGCTAAAGAGGAACAGGGATTGTGTCTTGGGATGACGAGAGCAGGTGCAGCATTACACATACTGTGCCAGTGGATAGTTACTGTATAAAACACATTTACAATGAGAGAGAGAAACTGCATGTTTTTGAGTTTGGAGCAGACAGGAAAACGCTGGACTGTGTTAAAAGAAATCAAAAATTCAAAGAACCTGACAGCTTTTTTTCCCCCTCTATCTCGGTCTTTTCTTTTTTTAACTGAAGTGCAGATACACATGAGTCATAGAAAGATGTCCTCCTCAAAACTAATTCCAGCCCGATAAGCAAATTTCAGATATTTCACATATTATGCATGTAATTTCCTGCCAAAACTCTGAAATGCTCTTAATCAATCCTCCCCAAAATTTTGGATTTGATGTGAAGGGAAAGTAAGAAAGGTTTATTTTTGTTTGAAGGGACTGGATGTCAAATGTAATCAGATAATACTCTGCTATGACAGCATCTGGTGTGTAGGTCTCCTGTCATTGCTTTTTACTGTAGCCACTCTTTTGGTCATGTAATGCCTAACCTCATTCTGTGCAGCAGCACCCCCATGGAAGCAGTTGAAGGCAATAAAAGCCAAAATTAATGTGAAATTTAATGTATACATAAACTCACACCTGGACTGGCTGGATGTGCTACTGTTACTGGAGGACCACTACTGGGAATGGTTGAAATAAGTTTCTCTGAATCTGCTACTTTATCTTGGGCTTACATGAAGAGGAAATTGCCAGGCATAATCTTGGATTGAATCCAGTAAAAGAATTAAGAAATGTGCTGGAATAAAATAAACAAAAGTAGAATTACACAACTTTAAGTTGTCTTGGGCTGCACATTTCACACGTTGGCTGGCCATTGAGAGTATAAAGATGGAAATTAGGCACCAGAAAAAGATTTCTTTTTTTAAAATTAATAATTACTTACCCTGAAAAACCAAAACATCCAGATCTGGAGACTTTTATGAGAAGATGTGAACGTACACCCCTTTAAATACATTTTTGAGCTCTATACAGCATCACTCTTGTTTTTTGTTTTAAAAGTGCGATGAAAACTTCACTCACCTCTTGAAAAAAAGAGGGTGCATCTCTTAATTACTGACATAGAGCTAATTTGCGTCGAGCATGTCTCTCATCAGATAATCATAATCATTATAATTGCTGGAGGCATTTGTTTCATGGAGCAAAAGCAATCATGTTCACTCAGATCCTCAGTAATAAAGGCTTTGGCTCAGCACTTGGCTCCTTCCAAGCTGTTATACAGTGACTGGACGTGCATAATCAATAGGGAAATTGAAATGCAGGGGTAAATACATGGCTCTGCCTGTCCTATCCTCTGTACTGCCAGTCTCTTTTTCTCAGTCCCGGGGTACAATGCCAGAAACTGATCAAAGACTGAGTCTGATTTAGTCTGAAACATCAAGGAGTGGAGACAGGGAGCCCTGTGATTACTGAACATTGACGTCAGTTTCACTCATTCAACAATGTGCAGCTGTCACACAGAAGATGTATTATGTACTCTGTCTGATCACCTGGGATCCAGTCATACAGGCTTTTTATGGATCATGAGAGATATTCTTGCATTTTTCATGAGGGCATAGTTATTTTCTGTTCAAAAGTGTCACCAGTTCAAATGCACTGACTGCCTCGAATGATCTGGGCTTGGAAGCTCTGAGAGGTGTTCTCTTATTTGCAATAAAAGCTTCACCTCTTGAAAATCTGTTCTGAAAGATACAGGGATACAATTCAGCAGATACAGAGGATCAAACCTCTGATTTCTTTTTTAATCTAAATCGTTGATTAGATTTGTTTGTAAGCCAGAGGCACACACACACGTACGCATATGTGCACACAAACAATCTGAAGTATTGTAACAAAGGTAAGAACAGGCAATGTCACTCATCCATCCAAGCTGGGACATTTTTGCTGATATTCTATCCAGTTGTGCGGGTATACAACTTGGAGGCAGATTAAAAGGACATTTTTGTTGCGCATCTGTTAATACCTTTCGAGATATAATATTAGATGCAGAGGGAAGACGAGGGCTATTTAACATGTTGTTAGCAATACAAGTGATGAACTGACCAGCCAAAGTAGCAATGCATGTAGATTTGTTTACATGTAAAATCTCAAGATTACTTGAGAAGAACAATAGGAAGTAGCCTGATAGTTCAATCCCACTTCAAGACAGATATGGTCTGAAAATGAACCATAGAGCCTCCTCATCCAGGGGGCGGGATGTATGCTTGCTTCCCAAATGGCCTCTGCACACAATTGGCTAACACTACAACCAACCAGAGCAGAGAATAAGGAAGAGCGTTGTGGAGAAGAGTTTGATTGAAAGAAACATCACTATATTCATTGTTTTAGTCATTGTCTTTATCTGTTTTTATGAAGTCTCCTTGAGTTTCATTGTTGCAGTTTTTGCAAGCAGAATTTGAGGATAACCAGCGTGCTCAAACAAATGAAATCATTCATTCTGTCTAATGCTATCTAACATTAGCAAACATTTGACAGATATCATGTTCAGATTGCTTCTTTGATAGCTTCCTTTATAATTAGAACAAGTTTACCAAATGTCTCTTACCAATTGTACATTAGATAATCTCTAAGAGTTTTTCACTGAAAGTCCAAGTTTTTAATTAACTGCTGATGTCCAAGCTGGTTCAAATTGTCACTAATTACCATCCAGACTACGACATTGCAGCTCTCTCATCATCGCATTTAGCCCTCTCAGAGATGCTGTATAAGGATAGACTGATCTGATTGGTAAATACTTTTGGGCATAATTAATGAGCTCCAGCGGAGGGTAGATAGACAGACCTGCTGAACAAATTCAAACTTACTAGTGGTATATCTAGATGTCTAGGCAACTAAAGAAAGCTTTATAGAAGTAGAGATGAATGTCAGCCCACAAGATAAAGCAATATTTTTAGACAAATTCAAAGATAAACACTGAGCTAACAGAAATAGCAAAACTAATGAAATGGATGGATGGATGGATGGATGGATGGATGGATGGATGGATGGATGGATGGATGGATGGATGGATGGATGGATG
>JBAMYA010000002.1:13519639-13531634 GCA_037176975.1 Arrhamphus sclerolepis
TAGATAGATAGATAGATAGATAGATAGATAGATAGATAGATAGATAGATAGATAGATAGAACTTTATTAATCCCCGAGGGGAAGTTCAAATTGTGAAGTGCTCATCATCATCAAAGGGTAAAAAACAAACAAACAAAAAAAAACACCATCATCTAGTTAATTAAATCGAATTAAACAGTCTTATTGCTGTGGGGACAAAGGATCTCCTGAATCTTTCTGTTCTGCAGCAGTGAGTGGAGCCGACTGCTGCAGCTGCTTCTTTGTTGCTCCAGTAGACTGTGGAGAGGGTGTCTGCTGTTGTCCATAATAACTTTCAGTTTGTTTAGTGTGTCCCTCTCACAGATGTTAATGGGTCCAGTCTCCTGCCCAGCACTGAGCCTGCTTTTTTGACCAGCTTGTCCAGTCACTTGGTGTTTTTGTCGGTAAGACTTCCTCCCCAGCACACTGCAGCAAAGAAGAGTGGACTAGCCACCACCGTGTGGTAGAACATGGTCATCACTTCCACACGAACATCAAAGGACCTCAGTGACCGCAGAAAGAACAGCCCCTTCCTGTAGAGGGCGTTGATGTTAGGGGACCAGTCCAGCTTGTCATCCACAAGCACCCCTAGATATTTATACGTGTGCACCACTTTAATGTCCACCCCACAGATTTTCACTGGCTCCAGAAGAGGCTTAGACCTGCGGAAATCCACAATCATTTCCTTTGTTTTTTAGGTGTTCAGTTGAAGGCAGTTTTTTTGACTCCAGTCACTGAAGGTTGTTATTAGATCCCTGTATTCAGATTCCTGTCCATTCCTGACACACACCACTATAGCAGTATCGTCTGAGTATTTCTGTATGTGGCAGGATTCAGAGTTGTATTTGAAGTCCGAGGTATATAATGTGAACAGGAATGGAGCCAGTACAGTCCCCTGTGGAGTCCCTGTGCTGCTGTTTACTGTCTCAGAAACACAGTTCCCCAACCTGACAAACTGTGGCCTTTCTGTCAGGTAATCTGCCATCCAGGAAACAAAGGAGGAATCCACTCCCATCTCTCTGAGCTTGTCTTTGAGTATGATGGGTTGGATGGTGTTGAATGCACTTGAAAAATCAACAAACATGATTCGCACATTCTTATTCTTAAGTGTCTGGGTCCTCCAGATGAGAGAGGGCACGGTGGAGCATGTAAAGGACAGCATCATGCACTCCAATGTGTTCTCTGTATGCAAACTGCAGGGAATCAGGTTGTTCTTTGACTTCAAGCCTCAGTAGACGTAAAATCAGCCTCTCCAGGGTTTTCATGATGTGTGATGTAAGGGCCACCGGTCTGTAGTCGTTTGGTTCAGCATACACATTTTGTTTCAGGTACCGGTACAATACAAGATGTTTTCCACAAAGCCGGGACCCTCCCAACTGTAAACTCAGGTTCAAGATCTTCTGGAGAGGTTGAGACAGTTGGGCGGCACAGTCTTTAAGCAGCCTTGGACACACACCATCTGGGCCAGCTGCCTTCTGAGAACAAAGTCTCCCAAGCTCCAACCTCACCCCCATCTCAGTGACAGACAAGGGTGGAGGCACAGGTGTGAAACGGGAATAGCTGCAGCAGTGGAGATGGACATATATGTGGGTGGAGGAGGAGAAGGAGGAGCTATGGTGGAGAAACACACATGTGGAGCAGAACAGCGGTGGAGATGCATCCATGTGGAGTAGAAGGAGCAGCAGTTGAGGATTGCTTTTATGTCACTTGTGATCCAGGGTTTGTTATTGGAGAAACATGGTACAGTCTTTGTAGGTATGACTGTGTCTCTACAGAAGTTGATATAGTCTAGGGTGACCAAACATCCTCTTTTACCCTTTTACCTGGACATGTCCACTTTTTACGTCCTGTCTGGGGCGTCCGAGGGGGTTTAGAAATTAATGAAAATGTTTTTCATAGCACCATTAAGCCTGTACTTAAATTGTCTGGCACTTTGCACAGAATTTTACGGTACTTTGTTGTGTGATGTAATTCCAGAGAGGCTGCCTTGTGGGCGGCTCTGCGACGTGTACACACACAGTAGACAGTGCTGCAGTATTGTGCGTAAAATACCAAAGTGAAAGTGTAGCTTCACACATGAACTGCAAAAAGAAACCTCCCACGTATCGTCCCGGTCTGGACAAGTGGGAGACTGAGTGCACCGCGTGCAAAGCTGGCACATATGTGCCGCACTGGCATTATTCTGATGTTAGCACAGAAAAATCAAAGCTAATGCTGAAGTTTTTTTTTTTTTTTAATACTTTAAATCAGTGTCGGGATCACATTATAGCGTTTGCCAGGTAGTCTAGTGGTTAAGTTGGTGGACCCTCATACAGTAGGTTATGGGTTTAAATTCTAGTGTAGTAACATGTTCTTGTGTGTATTCACCTTTTTTGCCATTGCTTTCTCTCTACGCATGTCTATTTGACATGCCGGACTACAATAATTTAATGATGCCAATGTAAAACAGGATTTAAACTTTATGGGACCTTTAATCAAAGTTACTAACTTCTGAGTAGGGTTCTCTCCACGTTCTCTGGCTTCCTTCCACAGTCCAAAGACATGCACGTTAGGTTAATTGGTGTTTCTAAATTGGCCCTAAGTGGGAGTGTGAATGTTTGTTTGTCTACATGTGGCCCTGCGATGGACTGGAGACCTGTCCAGGGTGGACCCCTGCCTTTCATCTGAAGAAAGCTGGGATAGGGTTCAACAGACCAATGTAACAGGAATTAATGGATATAGATAATGGATGGATGGATGGATGGAACCTCTGAGTATTATTTGGGATTTCTAACACTGACCAATTTATGAGGCGAAATGAATGTATTTACACCTAGAGTGTGACTGGGCTGTTACCCAGAGATTCATACATCTCCGTAATGACTGACACCGTTCAGTCTTGCACTCATAAAATTGATTGGGTTGTACGCTTCTCTAGAGTCTGTTTTCTCAGTTAGATGTACAGTGTAACAAGTATAACTTTTACACTCCTGTGATGTGCATTTCTTAAAATTTGTTATTATTTTTTTACATCAGTGTAGTTTTATTTAGCAGTCAGTGTCAACTTCTACCTCCTCTGAAAGGGGACAAAGTAAGAGACGAAGTCAGAGGGCGAGGTGGAGGGAGGAGGGGAGGAGGTGCAAGCACAGCAGGAAGATGAGGAGTCAGGGAGGACACTGACCCTGAGGACTGGAGCAGGCTGCAGGGGCTGAGGAGATCTGGTGAAATAAAGATTTGTTTACTTTGTTACATAACTTCATTGCAATGATTGCATCATATTATTTTGGTGCATGTAACATGATCTTATATTTATTATATTCATATTTATTAGTCTTTTTTTTTGTAAACTAAACTTCAAAAGCTGACAGCTCGTCAGAAGGATTCACTGCTGCAGCAGGTCCAGATGAGAAAAATGACAGAATGTCTGTCTGGGGTCAGGAAACAATGTTTGGCTCATTACTTCTTTAAACATTTGTGTACAGCTAGTGTTGAGTTTCGGGATCACCCTCTCACCAAGAAACTCCACTTCTCACAAGTTCATAGGTGGTTGGTGTCCATCTTAGAGCCACAAACCCAAAGCAGTTGAATCACCATGCCTCATGCTTCTTCTTCTGGAAAGGCCTTTTCTGGTCCTCAGTCTACTAGAAAAAAAAAACAACAAAAACAAACAAACAAAAAAAAAGAAACAACATAAAATAAAAATGCTTTTGGGATGTAGTTGAAGATAAGATTTTTTTCTTTTAAAGTACCTGGAAGAGGGAATTTTATTTCCATTAACCCAACAATAGTAGAATTTATTTTGTAAAACATATCACTAGGATTCTCTGTGTCAGCCTGATATATTTACACATTAAACAATACAACAACAACAATAAGTGTGATCCCACAGTGATGTGACGCTATGCCACCTCGATTTGATCTGTTGGAATTTCCTAAAAGGGGAGCAGCAGCAGTTTAACAAGGATGACTTTTCTTTGCATGAATATCTCATGACCCCTGTGTGTAAAATGCTATTATCTCTTCAGCAAGTCCCAAGTTTGCCCTGAGGCTTCCTCCCAAAAGGCATCCTGACCAGATAAGCACCTCAACTGGCTCCCTTCGATGTGGAGAAGCAGTGACTCTACTCTGAGCCCCTCCCGGATGACTGAAATCCTCACCTTGAACCTGGGAGTCAGACCAGCTGCCCTTTGAAGAAAATTCATTCAGGCAGCTTGAATTCATAACCTCATTCTTTCCCTCACTACTCAGAGTTCACAACCATAGATGATGGTTTGAACATATATTGATTGGTACATTTATAGCAGAATATGAATTTTCAAAATGAAACAGTAAAAATACAAAATGTATGTTAAAAAAAATCATCCAGTTTTTTTTTTTTTTTTTGATTTTATAGCGAGTAAATATAACTGACTTCTAAATACAGACTTAGGAATATTTGACCCACAGCACAGTAAATGAATTCACTTATCTCTGCTTAGCTGTTGCAATGGTATGAGAATCACATGTTCACCGCAACAGAGATGTGAGGTGTCTTATTTCAGTGGGGAAAGTGGCTCTCCTGAGGACACTGAGCTGTTTGTTTTGGTCTGAGTCCAGCAGTTTACTGGTTTTACAGTTTCCATGAATAAAACATTCATACTTGTGGAAGAGGCACCTTGGCTAGAGGGTCAGCTATCCAACTGCAGCAGGAGTGCAGATGAGCACCCCATCAGGAGAAATGGACCAAATCGCTTCTGTTTGATGGAAAAAGCTGCAGGGGCAAGACAGGGCAAGATTGGGTGAAGATTTAAAGCTCCATGATGCATATCCACAGGTAAGTTTCTACGGGTTAATACCCTTTTGTGGATTACATCAATAATGGAGCTAAACATGCAATCATACAGTGAGGCCGCACTCCGGATCCATGTGGATAACCTTGAGTGCCATCAGAAACAATTGCTTTAGTCAGAAAAAAAAAAAGCCTCTTGGAATTATTCATAAGGGAAGCTGATGAGCATCACAAAACATTTGAATTCAATCTCAACATGCATGACAGAGGATGAATTTTTAAAGCGAAACAGTAATTGTACTGCTCAACACTTTCCCCAGGACGACGCGAAGATGCGCATGAACAAGAAAATGCAATGTAAAAACACTGCTGTATTGTACTGTTATATGCCATGACCATCTTAATCACTGAACCAGAGAAACAACAGAGTCTATTTGGGGCCTTCATCTCACCCATGAAGTAAGCCAAATGGATTCAAGATGCAATCCTGTAACTTTCACTTTCACTTAATTGCAAAACTACTCCTTTGATTAACTCAGTGTCTGTCTCTTCTCTCTCCACGTCCCAGTGGGAAATAGAGAGTGGGGGCATATAAGACGTGACTGACAGCTCATAGTTTATCATCAGCTTCCTAAAGCACTTCCCAACTAATAGCAGATGTTCTCTTAAGGATTAAATCTGCCTACTGTAAAAAAGATGAAATAAATATGCAGTGTTAGATCATGTCTGCTTTCAGGCATTACATGTCTGCATGTAAAAACAACATTTAATTTTCAATTCTAAATTCAGCCTATTCTCACACAGACACAAACCACACTGATTATAATCCCAGATAGCAGAGAATCTTTGGCCAAATGTAGAGTTTTTATAGACCCATAATTGACCTTGACTTAAGGGAAGCCTGGCAAGACTCAAAGGCCCAGAAAATGGAGATTTTCTGGGCCTTTGAGTCTTGCCTGGACCTCACAGTACTTGCTTAAGCCTATGTTGGATCTTATCGCAGCAACAGAAAAGGGTTTAGTTACACCTAAAGTAGAACAAAATGGTTCAAAGTTCTGAAAAAATGCAAAGATGGAAAAAAAAGTGAATCTATAGACAGTAGTAGTAACACATCTTCTCATCCAAACAAATGTTAAACAAATAACTTATCCTTGCAGAATTTCAAGTTAGAACAGAGCATTGCAGCCGCCACTCAAGCACCAAACCGACAGTGTTTATTTCTAAAGCACAAATATGCTGCAGCTCTGGGAGTTTCTTTAAAAAGAATCAGTACAAATGATTTGATTATGTACCACAGCCTTACAAATGTTCAACATCTGCTGCATGTGCTCACAGGGAGAGGATTTGAAATGCACTGAAAATCACTACTTGTGTCTAGTTAATGCTATATCCCATTTTACAGTTTTGAGAAACTCTGACAGATTAAGTGGAGCAGACCTGTACTGAAGCTTTAAGTCTGATAAATACTAGTAGAGGTCAGATGCTGGAAGCTAAATCTTATTTTCTGAGCAAAGATTAGCATTGTCTCAACGTGAAAATGCAATTATACATGAATTATATCAAACAAAAAGTCCTGCATTTATAATGATTTATGAGCAAGAACAAAAATAAGCAGCAAAACATAACTGGAGTGGCAAATCAAGACATTAAGTAGTCCAACTGTCTAATCATGCAGTGTTCTAATGAATAATTATTACTCATTGTTAATGATGCATTATACGTTAGCAGCAGTGGCTGCGTGGTGGTGAGGGGTGGGTGGGATTGGAGAAATCAGTGAGGTACTTCCAGAAGTTGAAAATGTCAGGAGGAGTTGTCTATCGTCTGCTTTTCCATTTCTTCTAATGTAGTAAGCGTGTGCCAGCGTGTAACCAACATCTTTGTAGACAATGCTGCGTGCAATGCAATTGCTGTGTTCACGCTTTGTGCACATTTTGGGGTTGCTCTCTCGCCTCTTCATGAGGTTATGTGTGTACCTAATATGCAACTTTCTGTATGTGCATCACAGAGTTTGGTTAATAAATCACATTATGGCTATGCCGCAAGTTCTATTTTTTACTATCACGGTGAACATCAAGCTGTCTTTATAGATTTGATGTTTGTTTAAATTTGCACACAGTGGACTAACAATGTAATAACAGCTGTAATAGTAGTAAGCATGTTAGAAAAACTAAAACAACATCATCAACAACAACAACAACAACAGCCTATGCACATATTAATGTAGCCACTGAACCTCATATACTTACAATAATAATTCTTAAAAAAATAATCATAGACTAATAGTCAATAATCATTTTACATGTGTGTAATCATGTACTTCTGTAGCAGCTAAATACTGTAACGCTACTGGCTGTTAATTGTTTTCAGATAGGCATTGAGTTTTTACAAGGACTCGGTTATAATATCACGACAAGATTCTTCCTTTGTGTTTGAGTTCATGCCAGCAATTTTGTTTTCTTTCCAAGGTTTATCTTTCCATTTCCATTAAACAAAAAGCAAAGAAACTTTATATCGAGTACATTAGAAAACCATTTGTGCCATTCTAATCAGCAACACCTGAGTAACATGACAGTTTGTCCAGATGAAAAATAACCCAGCATGACTCCAGGCCAGTGTCAGTCTCAGGCAGAATAAAACCCCTTAGTGGTTAGAGGAAAAACTTCACAAAGTAAAAATGAAATGCTGAAGGAGACGTGGCCTTCTGGTATTTTCTGTCATCCGCAACAAAAAAAGTTCGAACACTATGAAGAAAAAAAAAACTGAAACAAATAATAAAAATAACTCATTGATTCTTCTTTATGTTCACTTTTTTTCAGACTTTTATTGGCCCACCTGAGTATGTAAACAAGCCCCTTCCAGGACCAACTACAGTCTGCTTATTGTTGTGGGGTTGGTGTTGACGGCACCATCATACACCAGCTTCAACAAACCCACAGTCATCTGGACAAAGCAGCAGCCCTGTGAGGGTCATGTTCTTTGTCTTCTTCGGTGCATTTAACAACATCAAGTATTTTTACTTTGTAAGAAACTTCAGAAGACACAGGTGGATGCCTCCACAATCACCTGGATTTCTGACTCCCTGACAAAATGACCAGAGTTTGTGAGACTGAATGGTTGCATGTCTGAACAGGTGGTCAGCAGCACAGGAGCACCACAGGGGGACTCACTCTCACCTTTCCTCTTCACTAAATAAATCAGGTATTTAGTAAATATCACAATAATAAAAAAAAAAGGTATACTACTTTAATTAAATCTCTAATTATTTGAGTTGCACATACCAAAATAAATGGTTAAAAATCTAACTGTTAATTTTGTCGTACATCTATTATTTAAGTTTATTTGACAAAAAGAAATGAGCATTTGATAAACTATATTTTGAAGATATCCATAATATTTTCAGTCAATGCCAGTCAGAATATTTGAGTATGAATCAATTATACCAGTCCGTTTCAAGAACAATAATTTGACTTCAGAAAGTGGGTAAGTTATGTTACACAGAACATCATATAGTGCTGCCATTCATGCAGAAAGAGAGTGGACTCATGGGACATCTACCCATAGACCTATATATATATACATATATATATATATATATATGTATATATATATATGTATACATTGGGCGCCAAGCCGTAGGTCAGTGCTGCGGCCATAATGGATGTGGCAAGAAGGAGAGATATGAATGGAATATGATGACTTTTTAAATACTGCGATGGACTGGCGACCTGTCCAGGGTGTACCCCTGCCTTTCGCCCAATGTGAGCTGGGATAGGCTCCAGCAGACCCCCGTGACCCTGAACAGGACATAGCGGGTATAGAAAATGGATGGATGGATGGACTTTTTAAATATAAATATAACAAGCTGTTCTATACTGTTTATACAGTTGTGTGTCATTGGTGTCTAGTCACTGTGTGTGTTTTTTAAAAAATCTGTAAATTTAACATATATTTTCTGATAAGTGATAGTCAAGTATAAATTAAACTAAGTTAAATCATTAAGTAAATTTAGCAAGATTATTTTGTTAAATAATGGTCTCATTTTCAGTTGCATTTACCTCACATTTCAATTATATCTACTAGATTCTTTGAATAGATATAATTTTAGTTGTAGAGTTGCATTGACTCAGTATTTTAATTACATCTACTCAATGTAATATTTCATGGTAGTTATTCAGATCTACTTAAAAATTTTAATTACATTTACTTAATTTATAAGATAAATGTAAATGATTTCACAACTTTCAAATTTACTCAATATTTTTAAGTGTAAAAATGTTTCACCAATTAAATTGAGTAGAGCATAGATGAGGTTATTGGAATGTGTACACCAGATTTCCAGTAGCAGTCAGAGTCCTGTCATCTGTAGAAACACTCAGATGACTGCAGTTGTGGGGTGTATCAGTGATGGACAAGAGACGGAGAGGACAGAGAGCTAGTGGACCGCGTGTGGCATGATGCGGGAACAATCATTTCATATTGAGTGTGAACGAAGGACCAAGAATAAAAGTATTCTCATGAATATTGTGTGGAAATGGATGGTGTGGAATTGGTTGGTGTTGTAAATTAATGTTCTTTACTCCTCTTTATATAAAGAGAAACAGGAGGCCTGGATTAAGACAGGAATCCTGCAGGACCTAAAGCTTGTGATTGAGCAGATTAAACATTCCAGTAGATGGAAGTGGTCCAAGTCTCAGCTCCTGTCCTTAGCTGAATTTGATGCAGTGATATGGTGAATTAGAATTAGAAAAAGAAAAAAATACAGCAGAACAAAGTACAAATTTCATACTTATTATCTATTTTCTTTGTGTGAATATAAGTTTATTTACATTCTACACAGCATCTCAACTTCATTGGAATTGGGACTTTATGTATTTGCTCTTCCTATTTGTGAGTTGTAAAACGGATTTCACTTGAGCATGTACAACTAATTCAATCTCACTCACATGCACTTTTTGTTAAATCTTGTCCGTGAGCTTTTGTTTGGTCTAACACTTTTTTGCATACCTTTTGTCCTTCTGTTTAAGATACTGCGACTTTGGCTAATTCAACTGTTTTTTTTTGTTTTGTTTCTTTTCATATCAAGCAAGATTTCTTAGTTATAGTCTTTTCATTTTATATCTTACCCTAAATTGTTATTTTGTAAGGATGCTTTTTTTTGAGTAAGAAGCAGCAGTTGAAATAAAAAACGTTGGGATGAGAGAGACAGGGAAAGTCAGACAGAGGCAAAGTCTCAACTTAGTTTGTTCAGTTTTTCAGTTTGTAAAATACAGAGCCTTTTTACATAAGACAGTGATGTGCTGTGTTAGAATATTGCGTTATTGAGTTCTGAGCACAGAAGACAGTTCGAATTGTATGAAAGAGGTGGGAGATGATGTTTGAGAATTCAAAATGACAGCATGAAGGCCAGAAGTACAGCAGATGAAGATAACCTGACTGCTAAGAATAGTATCCTCCCCTCACAATAGAAAAAAACAAACAAAACCAAAATGTTTGTTGTTGCTAAGCAAGGGAAAGCTACCGACAAAGGACGACGACTGAAACACAGCTTTGTGAAGGTGTATAAGTTATGTACATGTCACATTAATTACTCTCAAGATGTTAATGACCAAACAAGAGCTTAAATATCTGTTCTTCTCCCCCAGTCACGTAAAACTGAAGATCTTTTTAAAAAAAGAAGTGACAAGTCTTGAAGAACCAGTTGCTTCTCTTTAAACCTATGTGGGTTGTTTTTTCAGCAACAGCATAATTTCACTGGTCTAACTTTTACACCATGGAGAAGTGCATTTGAGTTCTACAGTAGTTACTGTCTGTCTCAGCATGGGCTCCCCAGGCCAGCTGAAGTCATTGTAAATGCCCTGAAACCTTGAGATTTTTTTTCTTAGTCTGGACTGAAGGGCTGGTATGGATCTGGACATGTGACTCATGAAGAGGTCCACCCTTTCCCTCCACACAACACTGGATTTAAGCTTCTACATGGCACATATTCATGCAAGCTACTCACAGGCTCTATGCCGTCTTTGACATTTATACTTGTACATTGTTGTTTGTGTCACTTAGTCATTACATCAACGACCACTAGAGGGCAGGGCAGGTAATTTTATGCAGTGCTGCAGCTCACTGTGCTGAGCTTTCTTCTGTTATTTCCTTTAAGTAGCTCACATATATCAGTGGAGCAAATAAAGTATAACTTTAAATATATAATATGTCATTTTTACAGATTTTGGAGCAAACTATCATTCTGTCATTAACTATCTTTAACATTGAAGAAAAAGTTGTAGAAATAGAATAAATACAAAGACAAAGTAGAACAAATGTTGAGATCCATGTTGAAGCGATGTGTGTAATTACGTTTGGAGAGAGGTCCACGTCATGGCTTAGCTTACACTATGAGGGAGCCCTACCTCGTAAGCTATACCTGAGGTAAGCATAAATCAGGCACAAATCCTCTAATTTGATCCTTTGAACATTGAAACTGAAGCAGATGATAGCAGATGAGGGCAACACAGACACATAAAATAGAATAAGAATTGTGGAATTCAAAACGGAGAAGACACCGCAATATATAGTGTACATATACGTAGTGTTGTAAGTCTGTTAAGTTCACCATCATCGTTCTTTTTTGCATATGCTAAACCAAAGTTTTACCTCTTGGTTTGATATGTGATGTAACATGTCAAACAGAAAAGCCCAGCACTAACAAACTGAAAGCAGACACTTCACCACCCATTGTGGCAGATACTGACAGTTTCTTATGTGCTTGTATACTAAGACAAATGAAGGGGTCTAATTAAACAGCCTATTCTAGTGATAGCTGTAGATTGACTTAATTGAGTATGAAAATGTACTGATGGTCTTAAAAAACTATATTTTGGAGTGTTTTATCTGTGTGTTGATTAGGAAAATGTTCAATTTACATATCTAACCCATACATCCCTCTGGGAGTTAAAGCGCTGTGTTCCAGTTTTGCCACTGTTTTGCTGTGTCCTCAGGCCCCACATCACGTCAGATTCACATGGTAGTCTGCTTATTAAAAAAAAAAAGTATATATATTTATATATATAAATACAGTATACAGGTTCAAAGTGGTGTGTCCTGCTTGGCCCTCAGCCTGTCGCACCTCCTCCAGTGCACTTGAGTCAGATGCAAGGTCCTCAGCTGGTGCCTTGAAAGTAATTGATATATGTATATATATATATATATATATATACATACATGTTTTTTCTTTCTTGA
>JBAMYA010000002.1:13532086-13553985 GCA_037176975.1 Arrhamphus sclerolepis
TATATACATATATATAAAAGCACCTACTCAACTTTTAAAAAGGAGTAGTGCTTGACTGGAGCATCTGGAAGGCTACTGGTTTTCATCCACCTTGTATATGCGCAGCACCGGCGGAGAGGAGAAAATGCTGCACTGCTGCTGACTGAGATAACATGACTGGGATGATTTGCCAAAAAAGGGCTTACATTAGCTGAGAACTCCTATTTTGGGAGACACTAAGGACCTGAAGAGAAAACACTTAAGCCAGAAGAATTGTTTTGTTTATATCTAATATTTTTCAGTTTTTCAGAATAAAACTACTTTAATTCTGCTTTTCCTTTTCTTATTAATGGAGATGTATTCCCTCCCCAAATATATGTATAATCTGCCATAGAGGAAGACAGACAGGACTGCAAATATATCTTTGAATGTGTGCTTCCACTCATGCATTAGTATTACTTTTGCATCTCCACATAAATCTAGACACTCACCTTTGTTTATGCTCATCATTTCATGCATGCGGCTGTGTATTTATTTCCCACATCAAGCCCATTTGCATCCATGTTTTACTGCCTTTCAAAGCATTTATTCACCTCCGGGTGTACTGCGTGTCTTCTGGCCTGCAGCTTTGTGCCAGCAGCTGGGTTGCACAGCCTTCACCAGGCTCCCCATACCATTGCTTGCTTTTTATCATGCATGGCTGGTCTGCTGCAGGCACAGAGCACTTCATCACCACTGTCTACGGAGAGAAGCAGAGGCAGATGGGAAGACAAGCTCAAGGTTCAAGAAGACCCTCATTACAATGGGATATCCCATGAGCTGCAAGTCTTCTTCTTTTTGTTACGCCACAATGTTGTGATTTATGGGATGATAGAGTAACATAGGATGTCCAAATGCTTAAAGATTATTGGAAAATTTCTTGGTTATAAGGTAATGTATCAACAGTATTTGAATTCACTCAAACCAGCAGACGTTTCTCTCCTTAAATTCTAGCCTGGGGGGATATCTTCAGCTAACAGCCTTGTGGAGAGGCTTCAGTGCAGAATTCAGTCAGAGGACATCTCCACTGAGGAAAACAAATGTTGAAACGGAGCGAGTGGAGGAAAAAGACTGTTTCCTGGTGTCAGCTCTAACTGGGCAGGGAGCATTGTAGCATCTCTCAGGTACACTGATGTCATCTCTGACTGCCTGGTGTGGAGAGAAACAGTTGCACCGAGGTGTCAGTTTTAAGTGGTAAGGGGGGAGTTTTGTCACCAATCATCTATCAGTACTTCACAGTGATGCCTCACTGAAGTGTTGTCTGAGCCCATTGGATGTGGCTTTCAATTTCTGTTTCTTTTCCATCTGCTTTTTTTTTTTTAATTGCTCTTTTTTTAA
The DNA here is from genome assembly GCA_037176975.1 of Arrhamphus sclerolepis. Lineage (NCBI taxonomy): Eukaryota > Metazoa > Chordata > Actinopteri > Beloniformes > Hemiramphidae > Arrhamphus > Arrhamphus sclerolepis. The sequence continues at coordinate 13,533,443 of JBAMYA010000002.1, forward strand.
TTTTAAACCAATTTTGCCTACTCTCTCCTTGACACTTCTCTCCTCTCCCAGCAGATGGAATAATCTCTTTTAGTATCATGGGTAATAGTTGATCTCTATGACAGAGCTGTCTCTTCAATTCATCAGATCTGACCTTCAGGATTTATCTTGATGAGAGCTGAAGGTAATGACAAGCTTTTATTCCCCGATACCAGCAGAGGGAAAATATCCATGTTGGTTGAAACACCATAATCAAATCAAGTTTGTGTCTGATGTGATTGTTTGATGTGATATGATTGTTGCTGTTACGATATGTGCAGACAGAGTATTGGCTTTCCGTTATTTCTTTATTGGGAGTTATGCTTCAATGCGGTGTGCTCTGGGGCCTCTCATTTCATTCGCCTGGAATAATTTTCACTGCATCTGAAGTAAATCCATGGGAGGACTTTGATATTCAGTGGAGCATAGACAAAAACGAATTTTACCATGTTTTGAAAATGTATATTAAAGGGTTACAGAGTCCCTTCTGGCAGTGGTACTGGTGAAAAAAAAAAAAAGAATTGGCTGTACAGCAGTGCAGCCTGATCTCTACAGAGACTTCTCTATTGTCTGTCTGTATGTCTGTTCCGCTCACAGCCAAGCTGCCGCAGAGATAGAAGCATGAGCACAGTCGCTGCCTCATAAAGGACATTCTCTATCCACTGCTGGTTCTGGGCTGCCGTTCAACCGTAGGCAGACTGCTTCCTGAATGTGTGGGTAGAACAACTCTATATCATCTGTTGGTGTGAATAGACAGCTCTTTGTACAGCAGCTTAGTATATGTTTGTCACAGATCCAGCCAACACATGTTTGACAGTGATCGAATGTTTGTGGTGTGTGTGGAACCTCCTACTCAGAGCGGTGAAGGGCAGCTCCACCAAATCAATACGTATCAGATTTAAGGGATAAAAATTATGATAAATGGGTGAGGGGAACTGATGAGCAATGGCCTGATGTCCCCTGACTGCATACAATATTTTATCTGGGATTTCACACACACAGGTGCACTTGCACATGTCAGCTACCTTTTAACATTTCAGCACGTCTTTAATCCTGATTAGCAGGAGTCCTAATTTGGTATAGAGTCATTTGGATCCGTGCATAAGCAGTTAGGATTAACTGTGGGCACCCCGATAGTTTGTCACTGTGTTAGTGCACATGTCCATCTCCAGCAGCGAAGAATAATTTCTTGCTTTAGAATAATCACTGATGGCACAGACAGGAGTCTTCTATCTCTGAGTTAATGAAACCAGCCTGACACATCATTCTCCCAACACTAACTTTTATCTTCTGTCCTCCTGCAGACTGCAGTAAAATGACCATTATTCTTCCTTTGAGCGTGTCTGTGTGCGCATGTGAGTATTTGTGTGTGTTTATTCCTATTGCCTATGTATGCGTGAACAGCCCTCTCTATTCATCAAGATGTCACCTGTAATGGCTGCTAAATTAACCATGTGTTTCGGGGAGCAAAGCTGGCTTGATAAATCTCTCTGTGGTAGTAGGTGTGTGTGGTCCACTCCCATCCACCTTTACAGTGACCTTCCTCTTGTGTGTGCGTGTGTACGTGCGTTCATGTGTGTGTCTGGGGAGCTTCTGCATAAAGTTTAGTCACAGTTAACCCAAATAACATCTTGTCAGAAAAAAACATCTGCAGTTTATATTTAGTAACCTAAAGAAACACAGAACTTCAGAAAACATAGAAATAAAGTAACTTTAATGTAGGAAAGGATTAGGATAAGGGTTAAAATATCTGTTTTCATTTGTTTTGAAGGGACATTTGATGAATTTTAGGGAGCATCATCTATCTCTTTGGTGTCCATAATTTTACTTCTACTTATGCAACATTTTTCTATGCACAATTAGCTTCAGGATATCCTGAGCGTTCCAGCACAGATCCAGCCTTCATTACTTTCTCCAGTTTGTTGGGGTCATTGGGTCTGATGATACTGAAACCAAGAGATGTCTGCAGATGAAACTGCACACCCTACCACTGAGATATGCAAACATATCTTCCAACAAACACTGATGGATTTAAGCTTCCACAAGAAGTGGCCTTTTTAGTTCCTTATTATTTACAGCTTCATTGTTGGATTTCCAGTCTGCTGTTCGGTGAACACCCAGTCCTCAACTATCTCCACCTTATCGATCAGTATGTAAAGAGTGTTCAGCGTTATTTCTGCTTTTCCTAAAGTTATTTCCTTTGTCTTGTCCACATTCTAGAAGAGGTGACTATTCTCACACCACACAACAAAGACGTCTGTCTTCCACAACAACACATCAAAACTGTTAATGGAGATTATGGGTTGTACTGGTAGTGTGAGGTTTACAGAGTGAAGAGAAACAGTCTGTTTGCAAATGTACCAATGTTTTCTCTCATGTTCATCAATGTTTCTCAGATGGATGTGCAAGGCAAATTGTGTTGGATGTACTGGAGAACACATAGAACATGGTTCTCACAGTGGTGACGGCATCTTCAACTCCAACCACAAAACAATACACTGCTGTGGGCACTAAAAGGTGCTTATTTGCATTTTTTTTCTTTCTTTTTTTGTGTCTGCATATATGCTGTGGTTTAGTGTCAAGATTGACAAAAAAAACTTTCAACTTTTATATGCAATTTGATCTTGCAGTGATTTCCCAGTGCAACCTTCTTTCTTTTAAACATATCTCTATAACCGTTTTGCTGAGGATAAAGACTGACGGTTACCTGGCAACTTCTAACTAACTGTAATTGCCTGTTAAATGATGACGTCCAATTTTCAAACTTTTATTCGGCTACAAATTTAAGAGGAATCTAACGCATTAACTTGTGATATTTGGCCCTGCTGGTAGTTGGACGTTGTTGTCTTTATTTTGTGCTCTAGAGAGGGGTTATCTTATATGTGATAAAATATAACATATGTTCAACAAATGTCAAGTCACTGTGATGTTTAGAAAGTGATAATGAAAAATGTCCAGTGCATGCAGCTTATTGTTATTTATTTATTTTAAGAGTTTGTGTTCTTACCACATCAGTAAGTTGAATTCTTTTGAGATTGTCAGGCCATCTTGCATTTATTTTTATTGGCTACTAAGTGAGTGATTAAACTGTCAGAATTGATTCATCCTTTTATTCTTTTAACTAGTAAAAACTTGCCTTACATAAAATGCATCCCAAACATGACAAAACATTTTTAAGCAAGCATGTGGGGGGCGGGAAGGCAAACATGATGTCACATGACTGATTTTCAGCTGGCACAAACCAAAAATATTTCAAAAGCAGCCAATTAGTTTTTCCACTCGAGCTGCCTCCACTGTGGACTTTATTTCTGGCTGGTATTATATTCAAAACATCTTCTATAAACTGTTCAATCTCTCCTCCACTCGCTCAGATTCTTTCTGTCCGCCAGTTTGGACCAGCCTTCTCTGGCCACAGTCCTGAGTTTGCCACAAGTGGAGCACTGGTCTCTGACTAGTGTGTCACCATGTGGTCTGGATGCGGCTCATCTCCATTCCTTCTCCACATTATCCCCCGCTTTTTATTCCCATCTTTTCCATGGTCTGACCAGAGTGCGGCTGTAGGTTCACCCAAAGGCTGGGAAATACTCACAACAAGCTCCCACTGCCCGGCAATGCACTACAATACTGCAGACCTTCAGCTGTCAATCCACCGTGAGAACCAAGACCACCTTGTAATCAAGCCAATATAAACCAAAACACTGACTCTCTTCCTCCGCCTCTCATGCAAAGTTGGGTTCAAACTTTTGCTGCGTAAATAGAGGAAGAGTGGGAGGAATTAAGGGGGGGGGGGCCTTTAAGCTGGCAATTGCCTGTGTGTGTAATTAGGACTGTTTGAAGCGTGTCGTGCCTCTGGGGTGCTAAGGCCTGTCAAACACCCTCAACAGGTGGGGTCGTGGGTAGAGGACAGGAAGTGCACATGCAGCTGCTCTGAAGAAAACAGGTGGAGTGCATCCATCCATACCTTCAAGGCTTAAAAAAGGAGTATTAAAAAAAGAATGGAAAGATAGAGGAGGGGAGGTGGAGCAGTGGATGAAAACAATGTTTTGTTGTTACCTCAAGTGAATCAGAGACTAGCCTTCTTTCCATGACTACCTCTACAGCCTGTAAGTTTTTGTTTTCACAACTGTCTGCATTTATGTGCTTGTATGGCTGTGAAGATACAAGAGAATTATCACAACTTACCGCAAGGTAAAGCATGGTAAACAGAGAAAAGGAGGCATGTCCTGAGAAGAAGGATTTCCTGCGGAGACAAAGAGTTTCATTGACTCTTTGTTTTCATTTTAAATGTTCTTTGAGGACCACAAAAGAAAAAAAATGTTACAAACCTGGCCTCTTGTACTTCACTATCTTCACCAGTGCAGGTGTAGTTGGTGATGTACCCCAATGAACAGTTGATGGTGGAGAAGTTTGGCTTACACACGTCTAAGAAGTGGGGTCTCATGCGACCCACTGACACCTTGGCGATGTCTGTGAAAGACTGGCTGACGGCACAGCCGAAGAGAAACACCCCTATCTGCAATACGACACACGATAATGATCAGACATCAGTTCACATTATTGATGGTTAGGCTAAGCCTCCTACTCCTTACTCCAAACAGCAAAGGCATTATAATGATGGCAGTTATGCCTCAAAGTTTTAAAAACTGTACATAATATAGGACTGGCGTCTGATAAAAGCAAACTTCTGCTTTGTGGTGTGTGACTGTTTTGTTGCTGTGGTGACTTCATCAGCTGTAACTGAGTCTGGAAACAGTCATTATTTCCAGGTGACTCACCTTCACCCTAACTCAAATGTGCACATGACAGTTAGCCTTCTTAAAATATTTGTTGCTTTAAAAAAAAGTTGCTGCTGAACAGTTAACATCCTTATCAAAGGGACACGGCAGAAAATATGAATCAGCTAAAGTGGAAGTGGTAATGATTCCAGGGATCTAATATATAATCCATATAGTCCTTTTTAAGGTTTATTAATAAAAGAATATATTGATTTATGTGATTAATTAATTAATTGCATTACTGGTGTAGACAGTAAGCTAGTTACTCCCTGATGCTAGCACATTAAACAGTAAAACACAGTTTAATCAGTTTAAATCTGAAATTTAAGTATAAGTGAAGCTAAATGAATGATATTCCTGAAAAAATGGAAATACTATAATTGTTTTTCTTAATCATGACCCACTAGTATTGTGTGGTGGTGCATTTGTAATCTGTCTGTATATTTTGTTGTTTCTTCATATTTTGTCGTAAAAAGTTTGAAGAAAGGTGCCCCTATTCAAACAATCAGACAAAAATTTTCAAATGCTGTTCAGGAAAAATAAATACACCAATGTATAGAAAAAATCTGAACATTTAATTGACCTTAATGTCAAACTTATGCAATGCTGACCTGTTTGTAGAGAGCTGCAACGTAAGGATTCCCAACAAATGACTTGGTTCCCACATGTAGTTGGTGAATCCTGTAGCATTCTCCAATCACAATCTAAAAGCAATATAGATCATTTTTATTTAATGTAAGCAGACATTAATCATATCTATAACTACTAGACAAAGTAATACTGTTGAATCCAACATTGGTAGAGCAGATGAACATGCACAGAACCATGCAGTATAATGTTGACATATGTATGTTTCATGCAAAAAAATCAAATTTAACTCCAGACTGATGAGTAAGGTTAAAATGACAAGGATGTGTTAGATGACAGATAACAGAATGAATGATAGTTGCACGCAGACAAACATTCATAATGAGCATGGCCTGCCTTTCCTTCAGGCAGTTTGGATTGGATGCAAGTTTGAGAAATGATGGTGCTGTGTTCAATGATATGATGCAGTCTTTGTGAATGATGATAAAGGCAGTGAAGGTAAAAGACACTAATCGTCTAGACTGGATAAGTTTCTGAGTCAGACTGACCTGACTTTGACATAGGAAAGGCTTACTGTATATCATCTGCTATATAATAGCTTACGTCCTAGGTGCTAACCTTGACTCCAGTGGTATTGTAGCCAGCTGGTTTTAAGTACCGTTGGACCCTATGGAAATGCCTCAGCTGTTCCAGGGGGCTCATATGAAGCTAACGCTCGAGGCAGAGAGATGTCAATCAGTCCTTCTCCATCTCAGATAGCTAGCTGATTTTATTGTGAAAGTCTATCCAGAAGTTGCGATTGATATGTCTACTGTTTTAATTCTTACCACTATACCTCAACTGGCATGCTGTTCTCTTTGTACAGACTAAGGTGCAGTGCATCCATTTAGCATCTTCTTACTATGTTGCAACAAGCACCTTTGCTTAGGTCATGAAAAATAGGAATGTTTGGAAATACATCTGTGAGATTCCTCTGAAAATCAGATCATAATCCAAACAAAGATCATGAACTATGTAAATTCAACAGATTGTTTATCCCTGTATATTTTGTCTGTGTTGTTAATCTTTATAAACACAATTATCCTGCATATTGGGTGGCCAGCTAGCAGGCTCACAGCCAGAAGAAACAAACATGGTGGTGTTTTTGTGTGTGCTATTGTCATTGAATTGTTCCGATCAGAGCTGGAGATTAGAGCCCCAGGAGGCCAATACAGACCTCAGAGGTTTATTTGGGTTGACTGCATTTGCATTCAAACCTGTCCTCCCCTTCTCTATCTTGTTTTTTTCTAGGTTCGGTCTTACATGTCTGGTTGTCAAACAGCACACATGCCATCTCTGGTCAGACCACAGGGCTTAAAGGATGTTTAGTGGGTTTATTTGGACTGCAGATGTTTATACTTTCAAAACTCTGCCTTACAACTGGTAACCCCGTTTCTCTCAGTGGAATCCCAGACTTTCAGACATGGATAAGTCTTGCAAGCAAGGCTTTTGGGATTTCCCCAAGTAGTTGAAATAAACAGGAGGCCCAAATGAAATCAGTTACCAGTGCATGTATACATGTGCATATGTGTATTTATATGTGTGCTGGCATGGGAGAGTGTGTCACAGAAAGGGTGTCAGCATGGCAGTAGACACTGCTAATGGAACACAGCTGTGTTCAACATGCCAATTTTGCCCACACAAGAACATGTAAGGGAGCTATCCAACACGAGCTCATTCTCCTGGCTCCAATAAGTAGAAGAGCTGAGCTTGTACAGTGTGCATATATGTGTGTGTGTGTATGCCCACCAAGCTAATGGCAAGGAGACTGCGGTGTGGCGACAGCTTAGTCTGGGATCTTATGAGGGGGCTGTGCCACAGAGAGTCTGGGGGCTGTAAAGACTACCTACCCTAACCACGTGACACTAATTGACATACACCCACCGCATATCATTATAATATGTTTCCACTAACGCAGGCCCCTCTTTCATCTGCTGACATAACACTAAAGCTATTCCCCTTTTCTGAAGCATGAGTCCAGTAATGTGAATAAAGACTTCATGCTGTTTCGAACTTGTGAGACGCCTCGGGGTATCAGTGGAGCACCACCGTCATGGGAAAGATCAACCAAAGTACTGTGCAGGGGCACAGAGGGCATGGAGTCAGGCTGTGGAGATAAAAGTGGTATGAAAGTGGACCAGAAGCTTGTAAAATCTCTTTGGTCTTTGGTATGCATGCGTCAGCACACATGCACAACAACATGCATTTCCTAATCTTGCTTGGGGGGCCTTTCAGCACCCCCAACTCACTTAAGTAAGAGAAAAAAAAACTATTATTATTGTCTGCTGATGACTCAAAGAAGCAATGGAAGGATAAAGTATGATGAAGGAAACTTTATAGAATGGAGGGGGAGGCACATTTATAGGAAAAAAGTTGAGTATTTTAGAAAGAAATCACTAAAAGGTTTAATGAGGTTTCCATGTTAGGCATCTAAGAGTCTGAGTGGAAGGAAGCAGTATATAAAGGCAGGTGTGAATGTCGACTTACAGAGAAGCTGACAATAAGTATGCCAGCACCGCAAAGCACGGCATCGCTAATGGTGTCGCCATCTTTTTTGGGGAAGCGGATGGACTCGTCCGAACAGTAAAACCCGCGCTGGTACGGCTTTATGGTGCTAGTCTCAATGATCAGGAAAGGCAGGCTAGCTACAAAAGACACAAATAGAGAGGACAGGAAGAGGGAGAGAAGAAAGAAAGCATAAAAGCACCAAGTCAGTGACACAGACATAAACAGGAGAGAACAGCGGGTGGCACCAGGAGCATGCTGGCACCAGGGAATCATGGGATATCAGAAAAGAGTTAGGCTTGAGGGGCGTCATGAGTGGCTGGCTTGAAGCAAAGGAGTGACGATTTTCCAAAATAGATGTAAAAAGGACTTAAAAGACTTAAAGTTGAATCATCTCTTGTAACATTGTCACTCCTTTGTAGCCCAATCATGAGCCTTCAGCCCTTCCTGTTTCTGACTTCATTGTTCCCATGGCCGAGCGCTTGATTGTGGCGGGGGGACTTACGGACACCACGGGCAGTGTCACGCCCACAGAAATGAGCACTGATGAGGGTACTGTGCTTCTCTTGTAGGGGTAGTTCAGACTGGAGTCACTGCAGTAAAGACCCCTCTGGTATGGTCGAATAGAGGCACGGTGCAGAACCAGGCTCGGCAGCATAGCTATACACACATACACGCGTATGAATAGATGTGTGATGCCTTCCACACACGATACATACAAACCTGACTTGCAGACTCAAACTAATTTTGCTACATCAAATCCACTTACCTGTTGGCTGCTGAAAAAAAAAGTTAAATGCACATTAGTAAACAAAAACCGTCACAAGTGTGTGTGAGCTCAAGCTCGGTCAAACAAGCTGTTTGCTTAGCACACTCACACCTGCTGCTTCTGTTGACACACTGACACAAAGTTTATCCTTTAACATTATTGCCTCATGACAAAGCACATAGATGCTGATACCCATGAATGCATCATTAAAGACAAAAGAAACCCTCACCAGGTGATTGTGTCAACTTGATTTGTATATTAAGTGTAAGAGTTGCAGCTTTTGTGAGTCTTTTTTTGCTTTTTTAAACCAACAGAACAGTAATTTTCTTTCTTCAATAATTTCTTCAACTGCAACACCCTTAATACACATCTAAAGCTTCTTTATCCTCCGATCTCAACAACAAATGCTTAGTTAGAAGCATGACTATAATATCCAGCTGGTCAGATGAGCTTGATATTTTCTTTCCAACACGTACGCTCACATTTTGCTCCAACGATGGAAATCTCATACTAATCTTAAAATCAATGCAATGCAATAACAGGCATCCAAACGCTTGAATTGGACTTTTAAAGTCTGCCATAACAAAGTAATCCTGCTCAGCTCTGGAACATTTTTCGCATGAATGCATATTTGGCGTGTACACGTGACCGTAGCGACTAAACAGAGGGAGCTCAAGACACGAAGGCATCCCGGACACATACATTCAGTGTCAGACTGCACAGAAACTATTCCCACGTGTGGTTCCTGCGGTTAGAGCACACATCATAAGGGTTTTCTGACATTTGGGTTGAAGTCTGAGTCGTGCTTATGAATGTTCCTAACGCGGCTGAGAACCACAGCTGTTGTCTCACCAGTGATGGGACGTGGAGATCACGTTACTTGCCTGTCTTGGATAAAAACAGCTCTTACCATTAACCACCCGTCTGATCTTCTCATGCATGCTGCTGGTGAGATGTGTGCTCTTGACACTCAAAGTTGTACAATGTTCTGAGTTAAAAGAAGAAAGGTGCTCGTACTTTTAGGGTCTGTCCACATTACTGCAGCAAAAAAAAAAGTGAACGCTGATATTCTAGACAACCCAGTTTGCTGATAAAGACTGTGCATCAGATGCAACCCTGGCTCAAGAGCTGTAGCGGAGTCATCCCAGAATTTGTGGTTTGACTCATGGGTTTCCTTCAGCCCAGATGCCTAAGAGTCCTCAGAAACAAGGCACTTCATACCAAAACTGCTCCTGATGTGATTCTTGACTATTGTATGAAGTACTTTGAGTGGTCCACATGACTAGAAAACAGTAGATAAGTGCAGTCATTTCAAAAGAGAGAGGTATGCTGCCCTGGATCAATAATCTAGTGGTGTAAAGGTAGAAATTCAAAACACTCAAAGGCCCTTTGGAGTTCATAGTCTCTGGTTAAGCATTCTCAGCATTCTCAATAGAAGCCAGTTGTACTTCCAGAACCAAGAAAAAGAAGTCCAGTTTCTTCTATTCAGCCTTTTAGCCCATGTCCACACTAGTATACTTTCATTTAAATCAGTAAGTCTTTGGTTACAGTAACACCTGGCATCCACACTACTCCGTCAATTCTGTTTCTTTGTGTTAATGCAGCCATGGCTGTCTAACATGGATGGACAAAGCCATTTAGAAATTATGACATAAATGCACAAATTCACCCCTGGGTCACCAATGTAGTCTTCTCTGAATCACCAAAACTATTTCATGGGACCATTATTTTAAGAAAACACAGAAATCCACCTTAACAACAGCGTAAACTACACCATGGCGATGGAAACTAGTGACTTGGTTGCCCTGGTATCAGATGTTATGCAGTCAGAATCATTATTTCATACTACTGTAATACCTATAATGAGCTTTAAGAATGATCAGCAACGTTTATTTCCACTGGAGGTTTTAGCCTGCTTTCACTTGTGCGTTGATGCCCAGATGGATGGCTGAGTGACAAGTATTTACAGTAAATATATTGTTTTTAGTGTCTAATTGAGCACTCTTTCTCTCTGCAGAGTTCAGCAGACTGCGGTGGATGGTTCGGCCACTGAGCCAGACACCTGCACAAACAGAGTCCATCATTAGGCTTCAACAGGCTGCTGGTGGGCCCACACAAGGCTGGACCAGGAGGCTTTGGTGGTGTCTGAGAAGCATGTAGTCCACACAAAAGGCAGGGTTAGCTGTGGGTGAGCTGAATTACAGGGGCAGGACAGTTAACACAACTCAAGTCTGGCTGATTCCAGTGCAAATATGGCTGACTGTTTATGTAAATGTTTCAGCTTAATGCCTCAGTGTCCCATACCACGTATTAAGTCCATACACAAACTGTTCAGTAGAAAAAAACAGCTGGGAAAAAGAGAGAAAAATTCCTGATATTGGATTGTGTCTTTTTTTTTTTTTTGCACTAATCTCAACTCTCTTTTACAAGTTTTTCCTCATTTTCCTTTCTTGTCTTCCTTTTTATCCCTCCTACTTTTGGAGGAGGACCCCTGGCCTACTTTTGGAGGAGGAATTCAAATGCTAATGAGGAGAAGTTAAAAAAGGTTAAAGAGACACACAAGCTGGCTAACTGCTACGTAAAGGCTAAACCGATCGAACAGAACCATGGGAAACCCTGAAGCTGACCGGCTGAATGACTGAAAAAGTAAAGCGAGATCGACATCAACACTATCTATTGATGATTCTTGAAAGCCTCTTTGTGTGCACGCTGCCAGCCTTCAGATGCCAAGTTGTTTTGTTCTCACCCCTGAGAACAGCCTGGCATGTGGGCATTCTCCTCATACCACAGCCACACCATGAAGCGCTCGGTGCAAACTTAAACATGCTCCAGCGTTCACTCTGCTGCACGTCAGAGCTTCGACAGCCAACAGCAGTGCGAGGAAATATGACCTCTTTTTATACCGACACAATAAAGGCCCGGTGACCTTCTGAGGGTCTCGCTGACCCAGAGAGAGGGAGATGGCGAGATGGGGGAGTGTCAGAGGAGGCAGAAGTAAAGAAGGAAAGAAAATAAAGAGAAAAGAGTGGGTCAGGCTGTTTCAAAAGGCCTGTGGTGCATCACTAAATTAAAAAGTGGCTATCTCACAAACTCTGTCTTGACGTCAGTAAAGCTAGGTGTTTTAATCTCTCATTAGAGAGGGAAAGAACATTCTGCCTTAGTCCCAACACTGACTTACTATCTACCACTTTTAGCATTATCAAACCACTGACCTGCTTGCAAAAGAAGAAAAAAAAGTCCCAGATGACTGAGATTAACTCAGGCCAAAAAAGTACCTTTAATGGGCAGATAGAGAGAGACAGGCAGAAAGTGAGAACAAAGTAGAAGGGAGAAAAGAAAAGAAAAGAAAAGCATGCATATTCATAGTGGGTGGCTCAGTGAGTTTGGGAACCCTTTTATTTGTCTTATCAGATTCTGCTCTGCACTTCGCTCCTTCATTCTCTGAGGAGAACTGCTGCACACCAGTAAGGGCTACTTACCACAGTTCAGAGAAAGAGACTTTTTTTTCCTTTTTTAAGCTGCTTGAATCAATGTTTATGTTGCACGGGTCATTGCGGGGCCTTTGTGCATGCGTGAGCTGTGTGTGAGTTCAGCGGTTGCACTTATTTTCCATCCGTAAATCCACTCTCATGTTCACGCTCCATTACTTGTTAGACATTACAACTGAAAAAAAAAAAAAAAAATTTATCCACGTGTTTATGTGTATGCATGCATGTATATATGTTACTTCCAATGCACGAGTGTGATGGTGTGTGTGTGTGCGTGCCATTGGTTGGTGTGAGAGATTATCCAGCCGGCATCCGTTTGATTGGCTTTGGAGTTAAATTTGGCATACTGAGTTAGCAGTTCAATTAGTAGTACTAACAGAGCTAAGTCTATGTTTTTCTGACATAGAGAGAGAGAAAAAAACATGTTCCTACCTGGTTATATTTCTGTATCTACATTTGGGTGTTATTTATCATTAGGACACTATCCAGTTTAAAGTTTCTCAGTCATGTGCAGTAAGGACCTGCAGGTCTCTATCTGTGCCATTTTGGAAAACAATAGCTATTCTTATTCCAACTAAAACTCTGGCTTCCTTGAAAGGTGAATTCCCTTGACATGGAACTAATTTCCCTGCAAAAGCAACACCTGTGTTCATTGATATTTGTAAACTTCTAGTTTTCTGACTCTCGTGACTTTCCCATCCTCTCTGCTTTCTACTGACAGTTTAATGGGCTTTCATGGCTTTCAGGGGCAGAAGTAGAACGATATCGTGATTGAAGTGAGTGTAAGCGGCAAGTGAGAGGTGAATGGGAGGCGGAGCAGGGAAGAGGAAAGGGTATTGTGGGCTGCACTAATGGAGGATTTCCTCCTCCTGTTTCTCAAGCGCACCATGTGACCTATCCTGAGAAGAAGTGGGAGAATGCAGGGGAAGGTTGGAGAGGGCAAAGGCTAAAGTGGGCTTTGACTCCACAGACATGGCCAGTAAATCCATCAAACTTTGCCTTCTTCTCCAACTCTGGTTTTTCTCACCGCTTTCAACGGACCGGACAGCATCTGTCGGAGAATGAGTGGCCACTGAGCCGCTGCTTTTCAATCAGATAGAACCTGATTTATCTGTACTGGAGCAGGCTTTAAAGCGTCTGTGGCAGTACCGCACTATGTAAAATAAAACACGATCCCTGTGTTTAGACATTTGAATTGTTGATTTATGTTTGCCTATCTTGGACTAAATGTACCTCCTCCTCCATTTGAGAATGTTTAACATCGGAAAATGTTGCTCTTGACTGATGATTGAATAAGAGTTCTTGAGAAAGAACGAGCATGAATCTTACTGAAACTGACAGTTCTCAATACAGTCCTGGAAATAATCTGGTTTGTGGCTCAAATGCTGCATACAGATCCATTACACTCACCTGTCTATTTCCTTTTCTCTTGGGGAAACTCTTGATAATCTTTAACCATTTAGATGTGCACATCTACACACACCCTGAAACATAAGCTGCATATCTAGGGAAGCCCTCTAAAGTGGCCTATATTGATACACAATGGAATAGATGGTGTGGTTATTCAATACAGTCATGTGAAAAGAAAGCACACCCTATTTCAGTTTGAGGATCTTACATATCAGGGCACAATTTTAAAAAACAAAAACAAACGAAAAAAAAAACAAGTATGACATTTGACATGCTACAGTGTGCCTATATTATGTGAAATGGCAAGAACACTCTTCAGTGGAAATTTGCAGGGTAAGTAGCAACCAGGTGCCAATAATCAAACACATCTGTTTGACTCGTCAATAAGAGGTGTGATCACTGCTATTAAAGCAGAAGACTTAGCAGCTGACAGTATGACAGCATAAATTTAAAACAAAACAAAACAAAAAAACTGCAAAGATGGCTGGTTAGGATGGAATGCCAAAAGAAAGCCTCTTTTTTTCCACACATTTGGAAAAAAACAAGCGCAGTACGTCAGCCCAAACACCTCATCCTCACTCTCAAGTACAGTGATGAAAGGGGTGATGACATGAGCTTGTTTTTCTGAACTCCACTGTACTCTGGAGCATTTCAGACTCTATTCTAGAGTGACATGTGAGGCGACCTGTCTGACAGCTGAAAGTTAATTGAAACTGAGTCAATTATTAGGACAATGATCCCAAACACACCAACAACCCCATAACCTAAGACTGATGAGGATGGTGATGAGGATCATGAAACACCCTCGAAGCAGCTACAGGAACATGGGTCAAAGATCATTAATGCAAAGTAGCACAAGGATTGCAGTGTGGCGCACACAAGCTGCAAATGTGACCGTGACACTGCCTATTATGTTGTATCTGTGGGTGTGTGAGGCTGTGTGTGAGTCTCTGTGGCTGTTAAACTGGATTGCTGTGGCTCCACTGGCAACTCTAGTAAACCCTCTCTCAAACAATTTTAGGTTGTTGACCACAAAAGGCTTTAAAAATGTCCCCACAATCCAGATAAACAAACTTGGCTCCATAAAAGCCACCCAAACTTTATCCATTCACATAATCGCTGTTTAGGAAACATACATATATAAACACATTCATGAGCACATGATACAGATGTTTGGCTCAAGATATTGTTTCATTGTGTCCACACGCTGCTGATGTGTCTCATACATGTACAAAGCTCACAAATGCACACATCCACACAGATACACAGGAGCGGCTGAGGTCAGCAGAGCGGTGTACAGAGTGAATCCCCGTCCTTTTTCCCTCCCTCTGCATGAATGCTGCAGCAACCGGGGGGCCGCTGACTGAAGCATGTGCTTACTCAGAGAGATTTTATTCACAGGAATAAATGCCTTTTAGACACAGGAGTCTGTTGGGACGCTCTCTGGGGGCACTTTAACCAGCAGGCACCTGTGTGGGCAGGATGAAAAAGCAGCTGTCGGCCCAGTGCTGCTAGTGGGCACACATGAAGACATGGTTGATCCGTTACTGTTTTGTTGGGGAGGATGTCAGCTCTCATTTACATTAACAAGTACAGGTGGCAAGATGATATTTATGATGTGTTTAAGAAAGAACAGTTACAGCTCATTGCAATCGTGCAGCTGCTGCAGCGTGGAGAAACCTGAGCGGTGCCCAGGGGCTAAATCAGAATAATGGGCTGGCTGGTTGGGCATTTCTCTGTTATTACCATAATGGCATTATTACCCCAAGGGACAAAAGCCTGGCTATAGAGTGGAAGGCTGTGGACTCTTTGAAACCTGACCCCTCTGTCTGGATAATGCTTCCCTGAACTCTCCTCTCATGCTCACCTCTGCACATATCATGTATCGACAATATGCACTCACTTCACACTCTGATGTTCATGAACTGCATGATTTTTTCTCAAAAAACAACTGAGACACTTCAGCCAGTCCTTTCTGTGTGTAAACAGGATAGGGCTCAGTGGCTGCAGCTCAGATAAGGACAGTGTCACTAAAGACACTGAGCTGATTATTACACGGCGCTGAGAAGATAAGCACCACAGCTCACAATCCAGTCAACAATGCAGCTAGAAGCAGCACCAGCCATAAACCACTGATAGACAATCAAGCAGTCCTGAGTACCCAGCAAGGAGTGTCTTACACCCTCTCATCTCTGCCTCATTCACTCATGCACCCTGTTTCATCCTCCTCCTGTCTGCTACTGGCCTATTGGTCCTCATTAACGAAACAAAGAGCACTGAGATGCATCAAAAGGGGCATTGTTCTCTGAAACAGTGAAATCTCCATGACCCCTCCCACTCCCTGGATGCACACAGTATGCGCGCTAACAAATGCAGAGGATTATAGCGGGTAATGCAGTAAGAGAAAGTGACAGACAGAGGGGCCTGTGTAACAGCAGGGAGGCCCAAGAAAGGACACGGAGATGAGACGTAATGAGGCCCGCACATCATCTGCTACCGCTGCTCTCATTTCCATTAAAAGGCTCGTTGTGTCGCTGGTGGCTCTCTGAGCTCCCGAGTCTGAGCTGACTAGTTGGAAAAAAAGAAAAAAGATGACACAATGTATGCAGAAAACATTGGGGTGATATGGTAAAATGGAAATAAATGCAATAATCTGCAATTGTTTTCTGAACTGAAAAAGGAGAAATATGCAAATCCTTTCCAGTCTTTCTTTAAGGGACATTGTTTTTAACTTTACAATATTTTCTCCATCATCTTTTAATAAGTTGAACTAAATTTAAGATTTCTTTTTTCAATTTTCCATACCATCCTAACTTTTTCTGATTTGGTGTTGTATAACACCAGAGATTTCTTATTTTCATGGCTTGCAATAGACAATCAGTAGTTTATAAGTTACATTGTCCTGAGGCAGAGTTTCATAAAATACACATTTACATTACATGCTGAAAATTTAAACACAAGCTCAAAACACATGCACGAATGACTACTAACTAAACTTTATGGCAGGGTCCAGCCCAGTAATCCAAAAATGATCTAAATAAGCAGTCTGAAGGTGTTTATAAAGCAGGGATATAATCATGGATGAGTGTGTGGACAGAGACAGGAGAAACAGAGGCTTTACTGCTCCATTGTTGCAAAAGTGCCACCTACAAGCTGTTGTTTTTGTTTTATTGCACAATCTGACTGTTTGCCAGGATGGAGGCGGTTAAAAAGGGAGTTAAGAGATGAATGAATCTGGTCTGCATACCAGCGTGAAGAGATAGCGCCCGATGCCTTTGGCTTGCCCATGGGAACCACATGGGACACGCGTAGAAAC
Source organism: Arrhamphus sclerolepis (assembly GCA_037176975.1). Taxonomy (NCBI): domain Eukaryota; kingdom Metazoa; phylum Chordata; class Actinopteri; order Beloniformes; family Hemiramphidae; genus Arrhamphus; species Arrhamphus sclerolepis. Next base: position 13,550,351 of record JBAMYA010000002.1, read on the forward strand.
ACACACGAATGGAGCCACAGATGCCTCGCACATGCTACCCACACACTGGTCCCCCTCCAGTCCATTTAATGACAGCTTTGAGCATTCAGTCTCTCCATCACAAACCCCACGAGACATGCATGCATGCGCTCACACCTCTAATCGCAGCCCTGCGCAGACACAAACTTTGGGGGTTTGCCTTTTAACTCCTCGGGCCAGTAGGAGTCCCAGTGACAGTTGTGAGCATCGTACAGACACACGTCTGCCATCAGTACCCCCGCTGCTCTACAGCAACACAAGCATACATCTTGGCACAAATGGACACTTAACATGCCATACATTCTTGGTGAGGGAGCAGTCACTGTTGCCATAGTAATCTGCTGATCTTTATCTTCTTACATAATGTTGATGCTCTTCAGCTAGAGGACGCTTGTCACCTTCTTAAGAGCCCTTACCTTGCTTTGGCCTGCAGCCATGGGACACTCACACAACACAACTCCTCACAGGCCAGCCTTTGAAGGAAGGCAAAGGCACAAATGCTCCGGTACTAACTGGAAAAATGCTGTGCACAGACTGATTATTGTCGGTGCTAAATCTTATGGTTAACGTTTCGTAGTCTTTTGTGCATGTTTGCATGCAAATGTCATCCGCAGAGCATCACAGTTCTGTTCTGTTTCAGTCAATTTTCCATTTGACCTGTGACCTTATCTTTCAAACAGACACAGGACTTGAGAGCCTCAAGGTTGAGACAAAAACACACTGAGTCTCCAGGCAGCTTCAGTGCCTACCTGTCCTCTCAGGGCTCACCATGCACTTAATGATTTGCTAAATTATCTGCTTTCTTGACTGTTAGAAGAATAAAATAATTGGGATTTTATATGATGCATTACAAAATAATACATGTCCATCATTTATGCCCGTCTCTGTGCATGTACCGTAAAACCCCTCAGCTTCTTCTCAGCTCATGCCTCCGCTCACACTGGTGCAGAGCTGAGAATATTTGCTATTAGATTACGGTCAGCAGCTTTGGATGGGAGCCAATGTTTGGGTTTGTGTGTGCGGACCTCCCACTTGCTGTTTGATTATGGTTTTCTTGTTGGCACTTGGCAAATACTACTTATCTCTTGCTGTCAATGGCTTCCCTAAGAGTGGAACTATCCATCTACTTAAACACATTTACTACAATTTGCTAAACAAAGCTTAAAGTGTGTTCTTATAGAATTTCAACTGTCTTATGTTCCTTACTAAGTCTCCTTTAGAAGTTAAGATGAGGAAGGACTGGCTGTAGGTGGAGAGGGAGCATGGGGAAGGGGGTAAGTGAGAGATGGAAATGGACTATGAGGCAAAAAAAAAAGAAAAAAAGAAAAGAAAAAAAAAAGGACAGGATTTTGTTTTGCAACCACACCTACCTCAGACCGACACTACCTTTCCGTTTCCCACCCTTTCCTGGGCTTCAAGACACACACATACACACACACTTTGCCCCCCTCCCTCCACACACACACCACTTCCAATTGCACCAGATGTTCCGTCAAGTCGTGGGCCAGATGAAGAATTTGAGAAATTCTGGAAAATATTTGTGGAGCGGCTCAGGTTTGAAGTGGCCTGTGCCTGGAGAGGTAGAGGTTAAACCTCTCCAGCTTTAATGAGTGGGCTGCTGCAATGCAAAGGCAACCTTAGGGGGAGGCAGAAGGTAGGTACACTCATATGAAGTTAATGCCCAAGGGGCCAGTTTTGAGGTTTATTCCCCAGAGCCAATATAGTTATGGTCTTCTCTGCTCAGTTGCTTATGGACAGTTGCATCACTGAATACTTGACTGTATTCTTGACTGTGTTGCAGATAAGAACAAAGAGCCAGAAACAGAAAATATTTGCGTATAAAGCCAGGTTATACACTTTCAAGACATAATATAATTTTGTGTCTTATAAAAAAAGTATATTACTACAGCAATGCCTGCAGAAGCCTTGGAGAGAATTTAAAATGCTCATTGTGGCGCCACTGAGGACGATTTTTGTTTAAACTCTTCAACACAGGTTTGCAAATCATGTCTCCACACAAACACACAATATGCGTAATCTCCTTTGCATTGTATAAAAGTTAATCAGCGTTGAGGAGAAGCAACTTTTAGAAGTATGGTTTCCTGAGAACGTACTGCAATAAACATCTTTTTAAACTACATGCTAGTTTGTCACTGTGTCGCCAAAAACAGAAGTAGAAAAATTCAGGAGTCTGTGGTGAAGTTTGTGTATTTATAGTCAGCATACGTTTGTGCGTGCACGCTCCTTATAGCGTTGCTAAATCAACTGTCCTGCTCTGTGAGAGTGGAAGCAGAGCCAGGATGAAACCAGCATGTGATGTTTGAGCTCAGCTGCCAAAGCTGTAAGCTGCAACTCTGCTCTCCTCTCATCAGCTGAGCTGAGTGTGAGTGTATATTATCAGCCTCCGCGAGCTGAGGAAATATGGGGGACAATAACTCTTTTAGCTTGTACACGTTGCTCTTGATGTTTGTGATTATTGATGGCCTCAGAGGCCTTTTATGCAAGCACACACTCATTAGCTGTGCATGAGGGAGTGTGACTGTTGAGCAGATTAACATTTATAAAGATGCGGGTGTTTGTGTGAGACCAGCTGGCAGATTTGAACCGATTAAAAATAATGAGATATTTATGCATTAGTTAACTAGAAACTGTGAAGCACCTCTTTCCGACACAGACGAAACAAAAGCCTTCTTCTGAGACCTTACACACCCGCATCCTTCAGTCTTCATTCAGAACACACTAATAACTCCCTCTTTCTCCTTCTTTTTCCGACACCCTCAACCCAACACCCATTTTTACCCCCAGGCATCTAAAGTGGGCCAACCAATAATCACCGAGCAGCCAGACTGTGTTTAGCATGACAAAGGAGAATCTGTGTGCTCATTTGTGACTATGTATTTAGATATATGGCATGTGTTTGCAGGGCTACATGTGTGTGACATAGCAAGTGGAGACAGACCAGCGAAAGGAAGTTGGTTTAAGCAGGAAATTCACTCCACATGTGCTCAAAGCTCATCTGCATTTATATGAGTGCAGATGAAACAGTGTATCTCTCTCTGAGGTTATTTAATAAGCAAACCAATATAAACCTGCTGGAAAACTTTGCATCTGTCAGGCAGATCTGCTTTTGCATCACGGGATTAAAGAGAACGTGGAGTCAAGCCTGCACCATTTGTCACAGCCTGGGTAATAAAACTTTACTTCTGTTTGTAGCGGTGTGGCACATTTCGAGCTGTTGGTGCGACTCCCACCTGCTCCTCTAAAGCCCGTACAGCCACAGGTCCCGCTCCTCAGTACCTTTCTCTCAAATTGGACAGGCATTTCCCCTGCCACGACACATGCTTAAGCAATTATTCCACGCATTCTCCTGGACAACAGAGTGAGAAGGAGGGCTTGAAAGAGAGAAAGCAGCACAAGTGGAGTGATCAGGGGCAGCCGGCCAAGGACTTGGAGGGTTCTGGGAGAGAATGTGGAGAAGTTGAGAAACAACTCCCATAATCCTTTTCTTTAAAAAAAAAAAAAAAAAAAAAGGGGGGGGGGGGGAGAAAAGGAGGTTTGAGGGGGGGGGGGGGGGGGAAAACAAGACGAAGGGAAAAAAAACGTGCTTTTTGGGGGGA
>JBAMYA010000002.1:13554085-13570658 GCA_037176975.1 Arrhamphus sclerolepis
CAGGCCTCTCTCATCTTTTTAAGAGGGAGAACTTGCACAATTGATGGTTGACTAAATACTTTTTCTCCCCACTGTATTTGAGTGGTGCCCTGCAGCCTCAAGGTACAGTGTAAATGTAAATTTAGGCAAAAGTGAACAAAACTTGATGCATATTATTACTGTCTGACAGATCATTCAGTATCTACCAAACACACATTAGCTGACAGATACTTGACTGGTAATCTTATTCTCAAATATTTACATTTCTGTCATCTGCAGTTCAGCCACTGACAGCTGATACTGATCCTGCTTTTAGGGCAAAAATGATTCATGCTTGAACTGACCCAGGTTGTTAAAATATGACACCTTCAGATACATAAGAACCATTCGATTGTTCAGTCATATAATACTTCCTCCATTGCACACAGGTTCCATAAACAAGCATTTCAAATTCCCACTCTGAGACACAGCGAATGTTGCATGAGTTAAAGATGAAGTTGAAGATGGACGTGAAGAAGGGGAGGTTGGATAGCTTGACTCTGAGCTGGGTCTGTGACATATTCACCCTCCACAAATCTAAAGGCATCTCATAATTTGGTAGTAACCCAATTCTCTAAAGCACAGAGGAAAAAGAAATCACCTCAAAAGTCACATTTGACATATTTCAGGTTTTAAAATTGCTAAAAGGGAAATATTTTTTCTGGGAAAAGGGGAATATTGTCTGATTCTAATGCAAGAGATTTGATTCTAGGTTTAATATCAGATATAGAGGATGCACTTGTAGCTGTATGACTAAAGATACCATATGAAGTCCAAGTAAATCTTACTGCATGTGAAGGAGGCCATAATTAGGCTTAAATAAACAAAAATGGAGAACGAGGGCAAAGGAGAGAAGAAAAACAAAAACAAAAACCTCATTTATGGCCTAATCATTATCAAGATTTGCAATCAGTGCTGGACACATTCAAGAACAAGAAATCTAAATTGGACTTTGTCAGAAAACATGTAAAAAATACCTCCCATGTTCTTTGGTCAGATTAAACCAAGATAAACTTGGGAAGAGAAAAGTATAGAGAAGGAGTGTTTGAAGTGTTTAAAAGACAACAATGTATTGGCTGTCAATAGAACCAGTTTCCTGTAATGTTCTGATGGGACTCTGACAGATGGACCAATATGAATTTCGAGGTGTATAGAACTATATTCTACTTATATTTAGCCAAATGCTATAAAACTGGTTGCACAGACTGCAGATGGGCCCTAAACATGCTGTGAAAGCACTTCACGATGGCAAGAAATTGCATATCCTTCAATGGCCAAGTCAGTTGCCTGATCTCAACCCAAAAGAGCATGATGCTCAGTTCCCAGTGGTGACTGCAGTGAAGGACTGGCAAACCATCTCCAGAGAGAACACTCAAACATTGAGGTGTCTATGGGTTTCTGATTTCAGGAACACGTTGACTGCAAAGGATATTCTTACATCCCATTAAAGATTATGGTTATATTTACAATTGTAAAATTTTGTCTAAATAATTCCTGCAAATCAAAATGACTTTAATCCTAAATGAATTAATTCCTGTTGGGAAGTCTGGAGATCCTTGCCCGTAAAAATGTCAGTGTAGTAGATGCCATTTCCTACGTTCATTTTAACAGGTTGTTTTATCTGTAAATACATTTTTAATTCAAAGACTATTTCAGAGGAAGATTAAACAATGAGTCCTCATTCAACAAGTCCAAATATGCATCAGCCTGTTTTTAACCCACTTCTATGGCTAAGAACTAATTTGACATAATTCATCACCAACAATGAGGTGGGGGGCATTGTCTTGATGACTGATGGAGGGCACCTGGGCCCGGTGTCTCCTAAGGCCTTTAGATACCATGCTTCTGCCAGTTGAGAGAGATCCAGAGGAGGCAGACCTGGCCTCCATTTCCTGTTGTAGTCTCCATGGGTTATTTTGGTTATGGTATTGTTTTCATGCACACATGCACCACATTATGTTACACACATTCACACTTACACCACTGATTTACTGACTCCACACCCCATAGGATCCTTATGGTTTTGTGTATGTTGTTATTTAGTTTTTGTTAGATTTACGTTCAATAAATGTATATTCTTTAATACTATATACCGTCTCCTGCACCTAATATTTGCCATAGCTTGGGCCAGCTATGACACAGACGTTCGTCTCAGAGTTTAATGAGAAGCCCACTGAATGACGCTGTCCAAAAGAAAGCACTGAAAAGGGTTAGTCAGTGTAGACAAGTAAACATGTTATGACATGAACAAACATGGGGAGGTGGTGGTGAAATTGGAGCTGTGTCCCAATCCAGCGGCTGCATCCTTCGAAGGACCCACCCTATGTAGTCTACGTAGGCCGTGTCCTCCGAAGGCCGGGTAGACCAGAGGTCAGCGGCTGTGAATTGGGACGGTCTAGCCTTGAGATTTACCCCCGCCCTTACCTTAGCGTACATCCTGTTGCCTAGCAACCATGACAGCACTGAACTGAAGAGAGAATGGAGACCGAAATTTTGTTAAGTTTTAAATAAAAAAATAAAAAAATTACTGTTCTATAACTGTTCTGTTTTCTCAGCTTAATGAAAGCTATTGAAAGCTTAATAAAAGCGACAATAGTTGAAGAACGACAGGACCCGCTGTACGAGCTCATTTGCTGTCTTGATGATTTCTGACAAAATAAATCACAAAAAATGTCTACACAAATGACAAAAGCTTATCACTATAACCGCTTTAAGTGTTTAATTTTTGCGTACACAGCTCTGTCCCGGCTACTATAGAATTTTCCGGTAATTTACCCGCAATGCATCTCAGGATAGGGCGGGCCGAGAAGGATACACCGGACTTGTCCTTAAAATCGGGGAAAAGAAGGATGCATTTGTAGGCCGCATTTGAAGGACCCTTCGAATTGGGACAGCCTTCGGCATGTCACTGTGATATAATCGGCCTTCAAATGCGGCCTTTGAAGGATGCGGCTGCTGGATTGGGACACAGCTTCAGTATAAAGAAGCAGGGAACAGAGGTGCAACACACGAGGGTAATGACGAGGGCACAGGTGCAGTCCATGGTGGTTTGAACAGAGGGATCCTGGGAGTTGTAGTCTAGACTGATGATCAGTAAAGTGGGGAAGCTGACCTGGGTAGAGGAGGAGGAGCAGGCATGACATCAACTTTCAATGACATGAATATTCTCTTATTGATCAAGTGGAATAGATTGTGTGGTGAAGTACTAGAAACAGCGTTTGGTGGACTAATAATAGCGACCCTGCACCTGTGTTCTTGTTCTGATTTAGTAGTATGGTTTCCGAAAGAATTAAAAATTTTCATTCATCAGGCCACAGAACAGTTTTCCATTTAGACAGAAACGATCTGACCCAAAAGACGCAAAAGTGGCGTTTTGTTCTCACGTTTGACTCTGCATTTAGACGGACACGCAAAAATGTGTGAAATTCCCTATTTACCGGTGCAGTATGCACCCCAGGAGGCTAGGTGGCAGCACCACCAAGGCCAAGCACCTGCGTAGAAGCTTTCTACTTCTCTTCTTCCTGTTCTCTCCAAGCGCAAAATACAATAACGAAGAGAAACAAAAAGAAGAAACAATGCGTGAAAACTCACAATTTTGTCTGGACAGACGAGGAGGTAGACAGAGCTGAATCAGCGTGAGACACACGCATTTGACTGCGTTCAGGTCTTAAGCCCTGCGTGTGTCTCGCGTTCATTGCGTGAGTTGGCAGCTGTTGCTGAATATAACGTTAGACAACATAAGCGCAAGAAAACATGGACTGGGAGTCCAGCCAGTCTAAATATATGGGCATATGGATTCATTTCTCCAGCAGTATCCAGCTGAAACGTAAATTCTATGTGATGAGAAAACGCAGCTTTGCGTTGTCAACCGTTTAGAGGGTGATGTAAGAGTGGAGCGTTGTCAAGATTTCCACTCTGGAAGGTGGTTTCACCTAATTGTGTTTTCAACCCCCCAAAACGCCATTGCTGTCTAAACGATATGGACATCTGATAAAGTATTTTAACCCCCAAGCGTTATCGTGTAAACGGCACCTGAGTTGAGCTTTGGGCCAGAGAAGAAGGTGGTGTTTCTGGGTTGATTTCATACACGGCTTCTTTTTTTGCATGATGCAGGTTCAACTTGCCTTTGTGGATTGCAGTGTAAATGACATCCTGATGTTGTTGCTGTAGAGCCCGGTGATGTGAATCAGGGAGTTGAAGTCATGCTTCATTTTTGACTGGATGTGCAGGAGGTGGCTGAAAAATAATAGGCTGAAACCAAGAAATGGTCATCAGCAACTCAATAAGAAATGAGGGAAAATTAGTGACCTTTAAATTTTTTTCTACATGGACTTATAGATAAAAGGTTTCAGTTGCCCTTTTAGTAGTACAGCCTGTAAAAAAATAAAAAAATACAATAAAATGATCATGCAGTAAAAAGACCACTAAGACGCTCCACAAGACTCAGCACCATAATCCACTGGGATGAGGACATCTTTTTGACTCACTAATAAAAAATAATTTTCTAGAATCCAACATTATTCAGTGTCTACTAACTAAGAATAACACAAACGCTTTTGTTGTTATGTTGTCTGGCATTTTTATGATCATGCATTAAAAAGGGGACAGTAACTTTCTGTTTGCTTGCTCTTGTGTTTGGTAAATCCCTAAATTCACCAGCTGCTTTCAGTGCTTTATCTCAAAACCAAATAATGGCTCTGGCTCAGGCTGTTTTTACAGGATAATATGAAGGGATGTTGCTCTCGCCTTTGACTGGCAAACACAAAAACAGCTACAGTCACAGCCAGAATACTCCCAAACAAATATGCTGTTGTAATCATGAATCCACACCTGTGAAAGCAATGATCAAAGTTTTTCTGTTTGTATTTGCAGAGTCCATCCTCCTTTCATTGTTGTTTTTGTGCTTTTATAGTGTAAAGGATGTGCAGTTTGGCAGGCTTTCGGTGTCTATATTTAAATTACAAAAATGACAGCAATCTAAATGTTCATTTGTTGTATTGATGCACTTTGTCTCCATTGATCTGTGTGCTCCAACTCCAACACTGTATTCAGTTTTACTTAAGTTGTGCTTTGGAAACTAGATCAAATCTTCAACAAATATCAGTTTTCGTGAAACTGCAATTTAATTTGCTGTCTGTTTGCTGCATCATAAAATAGATTCTAATCAATGAAAAGGTTGTGGAGAACAATTTTGAGAATCTTTTTGAATCAAAGAAATATTCACTAAGTGGGTTTCGCTTGAAGCTGAGCTGATAATCTTGAAACACACCTATAGTCACATTAAAGGCAATATGAAATGGCACAAGCTTTGCACGAACATCAGAGGCTTGCAGAGCAAAGTGTTTGTTTGAGATGTCGGCACAGTCAGTGAGTGCAAAAGTGGGGAGGAAAAACTAAACAAAAAACAGAAAGTCAAATCCACTCAGATAGTTTGAAAACTTGTACTGCGAGATGGCCTTATGTATTGTTGATTTTGGTCTTTTAAAAGTATCTGTTTTATGTCACATCAATCCTCAAAGAATAAATAACAGAATCTGTTTTCTTTTTTTAGTATACCATTGCTACCATGAGTGGGTTCTGCCCATTTTTGTTGACAGAGATGATCATGGGTCGTAGTCCTGTCCAGCAGACCAATAACGCATGTGACAAATATCAGAGAAGCCAGTGTTTCTGTGAACCTGGATGGATTCATTGATTCCTTCCTTTGTTTCTGTTTAGTTCACCAAAGCTCTGAATCAAGTTTTATGCCCACTGCAAGTCATAAATATTTCCTTTAGTTGACTACATGCCTCCATTTTCACACAGTTTCCCTCCTCTTCCTTTTATGTGAGCGTCCTCATTCTTTGAGTAGATTAGTTTTGTTCCACTTGTTTCGGCCCAGGCTAATCTTCCTCATCGGCTCGGCTCTCACTCACCCCCCCCCATTTTGGAGAGCCTGTTTGTAGTAAAGATTGCAATCTATCTGCTAATCTTTAAGGCTTTCTCCAGGGCAGGGCTCTCAGCCTATAGCTGAATGATTTGTTGCAGATGTTGAAACTCTCTGGAGTCTTAAGAAGTTCTACAAGTTGAGTTTCAAGGAGAGCATTTCTACCCGGTTTCAGACGTGCCAGCTGTCACATACCGGAGTTGTCAAACTGGGAGCCGAAGGGTGTGTCAGGCTGTATTTGTTTAATGATGATGCTCATTACTTATATGTTCTCCCTCTGTTCCGTATTGACTGTCATATAGTGAGCCAATTAGTCAAAAGAAAAAAAAAAATAGCGCAGAAAAATATGTGTGTGTATGTATGTCAGTGTGTATGAAATTTTCTGCTTTCCCTACTCTTCATCTCCTGGCTGAGCATCATATATCTGTCATAATGAGGAGAAAACAGCACTTTACCATCAAGCTGCCTCTCATCGCTAACAAAACACAAAGAGATTTACTAATGCAGGCTGTTAACACAGCCAGTTTTATACGCGTCCCGGTTTTATACAGCAGTACAGCTAGCAGTCCCTGGACACCATGCATTATACACATCTAATTAAGTCTTCACATGTCTATAATAAACCACATTATGCCTTGGGGGCTCGAGGGCAGGTCAGAAGCTAGTGCATGACAGCCAGTTGTCAGCATGTGCATGCGCTTGTGTGTTTGTGCACATGCACATGTTTTAGGTTTATAAATCATGTCTGTGATAGCTATTTAACTTTCACTAATTAACCTAGAATAAATCAGGTAAATCACTGTAAATATTTGTCAGCGAAGTGGGAGTTAGGGGACAGAGATGATCTCTATGGTGCCACAGGATGACGTGCAAGGACTGAAGGTGTGGAGGGGGTTTGAATGAAAGACACCCAGAGAGATGGACAGATTGAGATGGAGAGACACAGACAGAGACAGAGAGAAGGATGAAACAAGGCTGCAGAGGGCAGCCAGCCAGATGTTGGTACAATTTGATTGGCCTGTGGAGAGCTGCCTCTATCTTTTCATGGCACCAGTAAAGTGCAGTGCTCCCAGTAGCAGGTGGCTGCTGCCCATTGTGTACATCCCCAGGGAGAGCAGAGACAAAGATCATCATTCGCTCCGCTCTTTTTTATTAAACACCTTCATGGTTTGAGGTTTCTACCAAGAAGAAAACAGAGAAGCATTTCACACAGAATACCTAATCAGCACATAAAAGTCTGGAAACCTATTTTTAATGGTAGAGCTACAGTGCGCCTACTGTTGCTTTCTGTGCCATTAAAAGGATTGAAAAACTGCTTCTTCAAATCAGAAGCACGTCACACAGCCCACACAGATTTACACAGGTAGCTCCAGACAGGGCATAAAAGTGTGGAGTACTTGCCTGTCCTTCACGAAGCAGAGTTTGGCAGTTGGACGGATAAGGGTACAGTAAACCACGGAAAGGGAACAGGCGTGTAAGTGCTCTGAGTGCTTCTTCCTCACCAGCTTGACAGCCAGGTCCCAGTGACCGTGTTTGTGACAATCAGGCTACCTCACATCATCACTTGGTTTAGTTGTTGCCATGGAAACATACGGTTCAGTAACACAGCCAGCCCCATCTCCATCTGAGTTGATTCTCCTGATGTTTGCTCTTTGCAGAGCTAGAAAACTAAATTTCCACATTGCTAGCTGCACAAGCAAACTCCATTTTCTCCACCTCTTATGTCAGTTTTTCGATGTCTCACATCTCTTCTTTTCACTTTTTTTTCATTTCTTTGCCTCGCTCTTCAGAGTGGTGTAATTCAGTTGTCCAAATACACTTCGGAGAGGAGGAGTGTGAAGGCACATTTAAGCCTTCCTAACACTTGTTTTTGTACCAAATGTTACACATTTTCACTGGCTCCGAATCCTGGAAGACTTAAACTTCTGCATTTGCCCAGTAATTCAAATATTCTGAAGACTATTTTCTTGGAATCACAGATAGAAATAAAGGAGAAAAAATGGTCCAGCAGTCCATAGTTTGTTCCAAACTTTACAAAAAGAAATTTATTTCTGCAGCATATTTCTCCAAATCGTCCCAAATGTTTCTTTTTTTCTTTCACCATCTTTTTTAAGTGTTTAGATAGCACAATGAAATCCATATTCATACAGGTTTAAATTTAAGATTATTTACGGCAGCAATTTCAGTTTAATAATTGAACAGAGGTTACTGTATCAGAGTTGTGGCTATTATCCAGAGATAAATGTGTGGTTCAGTCCTTAAATGATTCTCTTTGTTATTCAAATGAATTCATTGTACAACCTCAGCACCATGAAGGCAGAGCAAAGAATCAAAACTATTCTTGTGAATTACTCAAAGGTGAGACAAAATCAAGCTTTGAAAGGCATATTGTAGAACTCCTGCTCTTCACAAAGGTTATCTCTCTTTTCTGCCCTTGAGCTTTTCAAGCAAGTCATCTGACATTTTCCAGAGCAAAGTCCATTCCTTTTTTGAAATACATTTATAATTCGCAACGAGGCGAACTAAAATGGTTGTGCACATGTGCACATGTGATTAGGATTAGAGGCACATTCATATAGAATGCTTACTTGGCTTGGTGCAGTGCATGAACTGAGGTAGCGAGAGCTTCCTGCTCGTGGTTATGAGTTGGCAAGAAGGTCAGGATGTGGATTGGCAAGAAGGGCACCATGTCACTCCCGATCTCGCAGAGGAGCTTTACAATGAGGGGAGCAATGACATCCGTCATGCTCTGCCAAGTCCAACTCTGACAATGTAATAAAACCCAATTATAACCTGGGCTAATTGGAACGGTGCTTTGTTTTTCTTTCTGTTATTTCAGAAAAGCTGACAGCAACAACTCATGGAAGGATCGATGGCGGATTACGAGGCTCATGGAGCTGCATAGTGAGGAGGGCTCAGACTGAGATGGCAGCTCTCATTAAAACCCGGCCTGATCTCAGGCAAGCTTTGGGAAAGGCGGGTGAAAAAGGCAAGAAAATACAGGGGAGGGAAGAAAGGCGGGGAAGAAGAGATGGGAAGAGAGAGAAAAGTTTACCGTCCCCTTTGGACATGGCCTCTGCTGGACTCTTATAAATGGCTATTGTTCCCCATGAAGCACAGCGAGTGTTTACAGTTTCCCATAAAGGAGGGCTTTATTCCTGCTCAGGGATGCATTGTGACAAGATAATTTGAATAGCCGAGGTCTTACCACAAAGCTATAAACATTTACGGGGAGTTGACATGGAGAATAAAGAATGAGCCGTGTAACCTCTGGAAGATGCTGCCTGACTCCTGATGATACAACAAATACTCAGTCTACTACTTTGAGCACACCAATCACCATCAACATGCAAAAATGTGAATAAACAAAAGCAAAGAATGACAGATAAAGCTGCAGAGAGCCAAGCAGGTCTTTGATGTCCCCTTTGACTCATTCCACAATGAAATGTCGGTGTCTTGTTTTAATGTTTTATCACATGAGACGACCGCCAGAGCAGACCCCCGGGAGCAGCCAGACATGAGGCTGAATTCGATTAGACAGTAATCAGAGATGGACAGGCAGTGGCACAGTCATCGTCTGCAAGCCGATGGGAAATTCCACAAGCAAACTATCAGCATGACTTTCCATTTCATACCGTTCATCGAGGTGGTCGTTAAGAGTATTTATAATCCAAACGCCACCATCCGTCTGGGTTTGGCTTTGTTCTCAGAACACTCCTTTGGGGTGCGTGCAGTAATAATATCAGATGAAAAGTTATTAATGAATTGCCTACTGGCTTGATCTCACTTTTTTTGCAGTCTCGAAGGGCGGAGAAGCAACACTGAGGACTTGGGGAATTAGTCACATTGTATTATTGCATTTTCCCTCAGACTTTCACAGCTATGCGCAATTGTCGTTCTCTCTGAGCATCTCTTTGTCTCCCTGCCTGCTACCGAGCTGTATTTCCCCATGCCATGCTTGGCATTCTGCTCGTTCTCCTAGATGTTTCCAGCGTAACCAATGATTAACAATTATGCCAGTGCATCTAATTAATGCCAAGTAATTATGAGGTTGAGAAGCTGACAAGGAACAGTGTGTGTTTGCGTATGTGTACGGGAGATTGCAGCATCAGAAAATAATCAGAAGAGAAGAAGAGGTTGTATAAAGCAAAAGATGAAGAGAGGGAAAAGGCAGAAGATTGAGAGTGAGTAACTTAATTGGCATGCTTGAGTTTTGTCTCAGAACCCCAAGCTTATTACACAAAAAATATGAATATCTTATGCATAAAATTATAGTGCAGATACTCACTGATCTAATTTGCTGGCCATGTGGACTGCATAAAAAAAAAGAAAAGGGTGTCTTTTTCCTGTTGGTACTAGATAAGAATTATGTTCAAACCACCCAAGGTCCATAGAGTGGAAGGGGAACTTAAGCCATAATTATGTCTATAAAATGCCCACAGAGTTTTAATCTTAAACTAATTTGCTGTTCATTTGTCAGCAACTAGTAAACCAAAATAGGGAACACATATACCCCACAGGAAAAACTCACACAAAGACCTTTAATACATATAAATCACAAGCACTAATGATAGCTTTTTACTCATTTACTTTTTTTTTTTTTTTATCCTTTCTTATTCTCCAATCGAGGACCTCAACCCAGTTCCCCACCTCAAGCAATACTTTATTGGGAAAAAAGCCAAGAAAAACGACCTCTCTCCACAGCTCATAATGAGGCTGCGTGAAGCATTCATTAGCATAGTCAGTGTCTGGAGCCCTACAGTATATTGGGGCGTTATGTTCAATGACGTTTTTACTCCTCCAACTATTCTGTAAGGGCTCCATAATAATGTCCAAGGATGAAAACACATCATATATTAAAAGAACATGATTTTTGCTTCCTATTCAAATGAGCACATCTAAAGAACGCGGAGGCAGAAGAAAAAAGAGGTCGGGGAATTACCCGTAGAATAGTAATTATATTCAGAGGAGCTTATTTAGAGAACATGATTTTTTTTGTTGTTGTTGTTTTTGTCTTCTTTTACTGAATAGAGGTAGGAGGTTGTGTGGCTCAGTACTGTGGCGCGGTTTCTCTTCGATCTTCCAAAGTGCATCAAACCAAGTGATTGACAGTGACTGAAAGCACACGGAGCCTGAGGCAAATTACCGAGGAGGAGACTTCATTCGGCAGATCTGCTGCTGCTGCTCTGCTTTCACAACTGATGTTAAGGTTTTTGAAGATGAGATTTGTTTGTCATACAAATGTAACAGAAAGTGCAGCAGTAGAGAAATGCATTTACACGCTGTAGGACTGAGGCTGAGCTAACAATGTGGTCTGCTCAAATACACTCGGAGCAGAAGCAGAAGGAAACTAGGGCCAACAAGCCCAACTCCAGTGATGTTTTTCTACAGGAGCTGGAACAGGATATGGTTATGTTTAGCACCATCAAAGCAGCTATTTGTGCTTGAGATGCTGGATTTAATAGTGCTTCCACCAGACCTCGGCTTGAATAGATTCCCATCTGTTTTCCAAACACACCCTTTTAGTGTCAAGGTAGGAAGCATTAGGTTCGATGGACAACTTAAATAGTAGATCAATAGTGCTACATTTTTACTCTGGAAGTTGCATCTTAGTCAATATTCCACATCATTAATCTTCGCCTCTTTCTTTTACTTGTGTCATGAACACAGTAATTATTAATAGTTACAGTATGTTAACTTTCAGTATAAATGTACTGTATAATTAACAGCTTCTATTAAAGCCAAAAAAATAAAAAATAAAAAATAAAGGTTCAAGATTATGTCTGAAAATCAACTCAAAATTTATACGAGACTGTGCTGCGCTCTCGCTAAAGCAATATCGTTACTTAGAAGTCCATTAAGCTGCAGTGAGCTGTGAATGGTTCAGATTTGAATGTGAGTAGAAATGCATATTAAACCCCTCCTTCTCATAAATGACTTTTTTGTTAACGGCAGCTTAAGAATGATTTCTTTCTGAGGTGCGGAAGCTGAACTTTGGGTGTTTAGTTGCAGGCTTTTGACAGAACTAAATGTCCGGTTAATTACTTTGCAGGGACGTCTGCAGATAGGAGGAGAAAAACGGTCAGCTGAGTTTGCTTTTCAAGTTCATGTAGCAAATTCCTTTTAATGGGGAGCCAAATGTAGTTGTCAGAGGACAATAGATGAAAAATTCCTCTAATATTATTCCCTTTTTAAAGGGCTGCTGTGGGTGGAGGTCTCTGGCATCTGTGCCTCCTGTGAAGCAGACATTTTTATCTTGGGCAATAAGTAGCAACAGCCCCCATCATGTAAGTACAGTACATTTCATTGATAGAATGTGATGTAATAGGCATATTGAGTGTAATAAACATTAGACGCAAATAGCTCACTGAATACTGTTATGAAAGTCAATAGGGCTGCAATAACATAAATCAGTGGTAGACAACAACCCAAAGCTTATGCAATGCTGAACTAAATTAAGCATTTCAAAATTACAGTGGTGCTTTTGCCCCCTCTGAGCTGTGACCCTTGATTAAGGTTCGGTCAGTAAAAGTTAGAGTCCTTCATGCATGGCCCATATGATTACTGTAGGTGCTGCAAGGTTAGGAATTTATGAGCCAACTGTGTGTGTGCCAGTGTGTGTGTGAATTTCTGCACAGACTGAACAGATCGATTTCGAGTTTTTGTGTGAGGAAGAAAGAGTGGGGGGATGGGTGAAGTGGGATTAGTGTGGTGTTACCTGATGTCATTAAGACGGGCCCTATGCAAATAATTTCATGGGCATTTGCTGTTTACTGTCAGCTGCGTGGTCTGTACTTAGACTGCAGCACAAATTGCAGCTATATCTCATTCTGCGCAAAATGTAGCCTGGGGGAGAGCTGTATTCTTCTCTCAAAGCCTTAAATAATGAGCTCTATAACATTTTTCATGTAGTGACCCATTGTTAAAGGCAGCATGTTGAATATTTTAATATGCTGAGATCTTAAATCTTTTTACAGCACTCTTCATACTTGTATTATTCCCTAGAACCACTAAAATCACAAAACAGTGCTGCATCAAAACAAAAGGAACTGTCTTTAACCGGTCTACCTGGCATTTACGAGGGTCATTATGGTTACTTTTGATGACTTTATGCAAAGCGATCAGCTAGGTAAAGCACCTTCTTAGGGGAACCCTTGGTAATTGACCTTGGTGTCTTGAGCCTAGTCAGCAAGCCATAAAGAATGGTTAAATGTTAAGGCAGAAACTAAAGTGCTTGAAGGGCTACACGCACCCTGCACTAACGAAATTATGGCCCGCCTTATTTCATATTCTGTGTGAAATCAAGGTCACCATTTGCTGTTGTTTAATGGCCAATGTGAGGGTCCAAAGCTCTGTTTTAGACAAGTATGCATCTTTCAATGTCGATGTGTGTCAGAGACCCAGACAGTCAGGAGTGTGTGCGTTTGCGTGTGTGTGTGTTTGTGTTCTTGCATGAACATGTGTGTGCTTATGTGTACATACAGTATCTAAATATCTGGGAGGCTGTCCATGCCAAGAACAAAATGAATTTTTCAACGATTGCCAGTTGATTAACGAATCAACTTAACAGGTATATGAGGATTCTGACTTAACAATGCAGACATATCAGTTCACTGATTAAAACTAAAATTAGAAATGCCATGCCAGGGCGTCTGGATGATTTAAATAAAACTCTCTCCTGCGGTTAATATAAGCAGGGTGACATTAAATTTAGACATTAAATATTTTTCAGTTTAAGCAGTTTTATTAAAATAATATTTAATTGTATACTATAACAATGTCAGTTTATTATCATTTGTCTTTTTAATTCTCTGCTCGCTAACACCAATATTTGTCATTGACAATAAAAAGGATGAACGGGAGCTCATCATCCCAATGAGCCACTTATTCAGCCTGTGCATTTAAAACAGGGACAGCAGGATTTGGGTTTATGTAGATTCCCAACCAAAAAATGATTCTACTGGGCCAATTGTGAGCTTTTATCGTCCATCTATCAAAACTCTTCAGGTGTCCCTGTGGCCAGCTGTGACAGAAACAGAGCATGTGATTGGCCTAATTGAGATGACATTTCCCTGTCTGCGCAGAGAAGGTCACCCTAGAGTCAGTGTGTGTAGGTGCTGATGTCGCTGTCCCTTTTTCTCATCCTTCTGCACAGACAGACACATCAATCTGGAGCTATTAAAATTGTGTTGGCCTGCCCCTCTACACCCCGCCGTGATTATCATCTATTAAAATCCAGCACCACTGAGACAGTATTCACTGTGAAGACAGCTGGATGACAAGCTCAAAAAGGATAGCTTTAGGTCATACCTGTGATTGTTAATATGGTCAGTGAGCACAGAGCAACAGCAGCAGGATACCCAGGGAAAACACGAGGAATCTTTAACCATCAAAAGTAAATACAGATATGTTTAACCTATTCAGGGAGGAAGAAAGATGAAGCATATGCTGTAATTTGAGATGAGTTTGATTTTGTAAAATGAATTCAAAAAAGAAAAGGAATACTTTGATGCACTTCTGTCACTACAAAATAGGTTAAATTGATTTTGACTGAAGAATAACTGGTGAATGGTAAAGCTTTAGTTTGACAGTGACAAATATATATTGTGAGCTTTAGGCAAAAACAAAACAAAAAACAAAACTGAATGAGATGTTGCTCCTATGTTTTTAAATTTCATTAACATATTTTTCTAACTTCATTGATGTTTGTACTTACAGCACCTCAAGTGATGTAGCAATCCTGGAAATTGAATATGAAAATTAAGGCCTATTTCTTTTCTTTCTTTTTTTTTTTCATATTGTTAGTGCTGTTTATGACAATGACAAAAAGATTTTTTTTTTTTTGCTTTGGGCCATAGATGTTGACAGGCATGGGTTTGAATGTTGGGACTGTAGATGTTTTTTTTCCAAATTCAATCAGAATGTCAAGGCAGAAAAAGTGTTTAAAAATAAATAAATAGTAATCTATTTCAGTCATACATTTAGCCCCTGGAGATGACATGATAAAATAATATGTTTCCTCAAATATGGAAGCAGTCCGTGTTTTGGTTATTGTGTACCTCATAAATGCAACTTGTTATCAAGTATTTGAATGTCACTTATGTTAAGCATTCATTTCTTCTCTGTGTTTCATAGCACCAAATAAGAGCACATTTACATTAGTATATAGTTGTAACCTGAAGTTTACATCAAAAGACCCCTTTCTTGAACTGTCTGACATTGGATCAGACTGAACATTTCCTGTTGCTGTAAGGATTAACAAAATTATTTCTATTTGCTAGATACCAGAAAAAAATGATAATTTTATTACTCTCTTCAAAGTCATAAGTTTACAAACATTAAGATTACTATGCCTTTAAACAATTTGAGAAAGCCCAGATGATGATGTCATGGTTTTTAAAGCTTTTGATTGTTTAAGTGACTTTTTTTTTATTTTTTTTTTTATTGGTATATTATTTTAAGGTACAGCTCAAACACATTGCTTTCTTTTGTGACTTTATGAGAAAAAACAAAAACAAAAAAACAAAACAACTAAGATATTAAAAATCAAATTTTGGACCTCCAGATGTCTGGTTCATTCTTGGGTACAATTTCCAGATGCCTGAAGTTTCCACATTAAGTTGTTCAAACAATTTATTGCAAGTGTAAACACAATGTCCAGTCATCAGGACATGAGCTTTGATGCAAAATGTGTGTATAAACCCCAGAAAAAAGCAAAACACCTTGTGAAGTTGCTGACTGCAGCTGGAAAGTCATTACTTTAGAAGCGACATTAAAAAAAGCCAGATTAGTTTGAACACGGGTTCAAACACCTTCATTTTTGGAGACACGTCCTGTGGTCTGATGGAACTAATATTGAACTGTTTGGTCATAATGACCATCACTACTTTTGGAGGAAAAAGAGGGAGGCTTGGAAGTCTGAGAACACCATGTCAACTGTGAGGTATGGGGGTGGCAGCATCATGTTGTGGGCGTGTTTTGCTTCACTGGTGGACTCCACAAATAGACGACATTATGAGGAACGGACATTATGTAGAAATTTTGAAGGAAGATCTCAAGACATCAGCCAGGAAGTAAAAGCTTGTGTGCAAATGGATTGGCAGTGACCCTAAACATACTTCTAAATTAGTTATAAAGTGGCTTAAGGACAACAAATACAAGGTTTTGTAGTGGCCATCACAAAACCCTGATCTCAGTACAACAGAAGATTTGTGGGCTGAACTGAAAAGATATGTGTGAGCAAGGCAGCCTACAAATCTCACTCAGTTCTGTCAGAAGTAATGGACCATTATTCTATCAAATTATTGTGAGAAACTAGTGGAAATAAACCCAAAATTCATGCAGTCATGCAGTTTAAAAGCAATTACGTCAAAAGATTTTTCTCTGTAATTATTCTTGTATTTAGCAAACAGACGTTGTTGTAGTGACCCTAAATGACGTAAAATAGCACATCTTAGTTCAGGTAAGTTCATTATGCCTTCTGCTTTTTCATATGTATTTTGCATTCTTCTTTTCAGACAAGTAAGTTTTGAACATGCCGAGACATGTTTCGAAACATCCATCCATCCATTATCTATACCCGCTATTTCCTGTTCAGGGTCACGGGGGTCTGCTGGAGCCTATCCCAGC
>JBAMYA010000002.1:13585462-13596496 GCA_037176975.1 Arrhamphus sclerolepis
TATATTTATTTATTTATTATGTTTTGTTTTGTTTTTTTAAAGTGAACTGTGTGAACAGTGAACAAATATAAATGCTGGTGTATGTGACCTATCACTATCGCTCTACATCTAATTTGCAGCGTTTCACTGAACAGAGCTTCAAAAAAGATCTGAATCTGCAAGTCTGAAAGATGGTGAAAGAAAGAGGAAAACTTTCTTATTTTACGTACTTACTTTCAAAACATTGTCTTTCCGCAATCCACTTTTGTCAGTCATTATTAAAAACTCCATCAGTAGGCAATAACAATTTGGTAAATAACACTTTAATAATTTTATGTTTCTTTACGGTTATGAAAGCGTTTATTTATTTATTTATTTATTTTCAACAGTGAGTATATTATGAGCATTACATTTACTCTAGTCTAAATTTGCAAGAGTGCATCTTCTGCCAAAGTTCAAAGAAGGTGACCTAGAGCCCCAGCAGTATTTGCCCTTTACCCATACTGCACTGCTTCACCAGATTTCATGAAATTTCATTTTGCTTGACCTTGCTCATTAATGGGTAAATTAATTAATGTATACATGAATGACAGGAATCAAACACCTCAGTATCAGCTCTTGCTTTGGCTAAATAATCAATTAAAAAGTTTTCTTAAACAGAATCTTTCATCTTTTATTCAAAACATGATAGTCTAGCCTCCTGTAACATATATCATTTATGTGCACATGATTTTTATATCTATAGTTCTCCCATCTTCATCCTTCCTTCTGAGGCTTGCTAACATTTACTGTCAGTTAATATAGAATATTAGTTTTGTCTTAGCTTATTTTTCAGCCTTTCCAAGAGCCGGTTTCTCCCCAGAAATGCAGTAGAACAATAGTTGTGAATCATATAAGAATGGGCCCTTCAGGCCCCTACTGTATCAATAATGCAGGCATGATCACACTGATTGGAAGAGACAACTGTTGTTTGGACCATGTAAACCCAAAAGATCGCTTTGTTGCTATACAACTTAAATCTGCTCTGTCTTTGCCAGTGATTAAGATGTGCAACTGTGCTGCTTTGTGCCATGGAAGCTTTCTATTACATGTATGGGCATCGACACTAGAGCATGCACACCCTCACAGCCAAGTACAAGTACACACTCAGTCACCCAGGCAGATGAAGGCACACACAACACCCATCCTTGTTGATGGGTTCATTGATTTTTGAGGGCCTCACTCCTTCTACTCTTTTCTTTGATTATTAATTCACAGAAGCAAAAGAGGAATGCCCAGTGCTTTTAAATCTTAACCGCTCACTGAACTATCATCTATGGGAAAGATTGAGCTGACAGTGGGTATACATACTGTATGCACTTGATATCTCTAGTCAGTAACATGTTATTTAACTTCACTGTATTTTTATATATTTGTATGAGAAAATATACCATTAAGACCTTCCCTACACTGGACTTATCATCTACTCAGAATATCACAATAAATAAAAAGGCAAACAAATAATAGAAAAAATGAACAGGATTAAAAAAAGATCTGAGTCCCCACTTCATAAACAAGTCTGTCTTAGCAATATATAAAGTGTGAAGTTGCATGTATTCAAACGTATACACATATAAAAGTATTAAAGTGCAATGATTAAAGTGAATGTGTTTTACTGCACAGTGTTGTTTAGCAGACAGGCGGCATTAGGGAAGAAGGTCCCCCTTTTCACCTTGTTGTTGGCCTTTAGCTGACGTCAGCATCTCCCTGATGGAAGCGAGCAATCACTGGCGATCTTCCTGGCTCTTAGGGCATTTTCACACCTGATGGTCCAGTAAAGTGGTTCGCTTGTGCCCAAAATTTGTTACAATGTTGCAGTTCTCAACTAGTTTGTTTCACATTCACACCAGTGTTTTCGCAAACGAACCAACCACTGTCGATGCCACTCATGTGGCGGCGCTGTTCACAAAATACCGTGTTTTTGGGTGACGTAGATGAAAGTTGATTGGCGCAGCATGTGAAGAGGGAAAAATCCTGGAAAAAAAAAACATTATGCCGTTTGTTTATTTCTTAACGATGAACTGTGCTCTGCTGCTAGTGTTTGCGGCTGTATATTATGATCATTGCTCTGTGCAGCAAGCGTAAATACTGCTGTTGTTCTATTATGAAACTCGCATTTGGCACGACAACACTCTGCGGTTGTTTTCGGAGCGGAGAAGACGTGCTGTAGAACACCATCACCGTCATCGGCTCCAAAACGAACTCGCGCGGAGAAATTCTATGCTTCCAAAAACACACCACGCGTCTCTCTACAGAAGCTTTGGTTGACCAAAAACCTACGTACATACCAGAGTAGGTCCGAATCGTGGCCAAGCCTGGTCCGCTTTCACACCAGCCCAAACGAACCGCACTTGCACGTGTTCTGGACTTTAAGCGGACCAAATGGACCCTGAGTTTACTGAACCCCCCCAAAAAAAGAAGAAAAAAAAAGAAGACTAAAGCAATAGTTACTTTCCCTGGTAATTCCTTACTTTTATAGTCGAGTAACTCAGTTACTAACAGTTATTTTTTGGGACTAGTAACTATAACTAATTACTTTTTAATAGTAACATGCCTAACACTGCCCAGTAGCCAGACAATCTTGTTAATTTATTTCATATAATGGACACAAACTGATGCTTCAAGCTCCTCTGAACCTCCGTTCTCACATATTTGTTTGTGGTAATTCTATTAGAGTAAATTGATCACCGTGCTGACCGGCCTGATAAAACAGAAATGTTGAACATTCCTTTTATCAGTTTAATGCAGTAATAAATGATCCTACAAAGCTGCATCTGTTCCCAGTAGGAGCATCAAACCTCTGCTATTAAAATTAATTTTTTCACATATACTCAGCGTAAGCAGACTATTGATGTTTTTGATCCTCAGTCTCACTTCAGCACCGTACTTAGGTGCTGCTGGGGATTTAAACTTGTTATTAAGAAATTACCCACAACAACAAAATGAAGTCTCCCATGTTTGGTCATTTTTAATTAAAATGTACATGACAGCTCAGGGTTTTTGGTCTGGTAATAAAACAGAGTGTCAGCGACTCTGGTAGCTGGAGCAGGAGGGTGTAAAGATGTTTGTGTGGATGTAACCCGTTTAAAACTGATTCATTAAAACCTGATCATGTTATTGTTTCATTTAATCCGCCAAAGGAGTTCCAGTTACAGGTGGGGGGTTTTCACCTCTCAGTCTGATTTCATGAACTGGTCATGAAAATGTGAGTTCATTTCCCTGCAGGTTAATGCAACAGAAGAACATCAGCAGACTTCACCTCATTTTTAGCCTTTTTTGAGAAGATTAAAATGCAGAAAACCATTGATACAGTCCACAAAGGTGAAACACTCGAGCAGTAACTTTGTTTGTTTTTATTTTGTTCTTCAAGGATTTATCTCAGTAGACAACTTGGGTACTTTAAAAAAATAAATTCTAAAGCAGTTACGTGAAGCCCAGTAGGGCTTCATGATTGGCTCAGAAAACATTTCAACCAACAGTACAAGAAATGTGCAGCTTTTAGACCACATATATCAAACTTACAGCCAAATCCAGCCCCCCACATCATCTTATCTGGTCTGAGACAATCATAAACTTCTAACTGGAAACAGCAGGGAAAGTTATTTCTTAGGCAGCTAAACTTCAGAAAAAAATATTCACATGGAAAACACATAGTTTGTTGTTTTGTTTTTGTTTGTCCTTTTGTTTTTTTTGCTTGGTTGTTTTCGTTCTGTTTTTTCTTTTTTAAAGAGGCATCGTGGTTTTGTATTTTAAAGTTGATAATCAAAGAATGTACAAATTGTGTTCCCTAAAAAAGAAATCTGAAAGTTTTGAAAACCTTGAGTCTTGACTGGTCATGATTTGACAAAAAATTCAAGGACCAGATGAAAAAAAGAAGATATTACTCAGTCGAAAAATACAAGCAGCTTTGGTTTTTCAGCATCTACATCACATGTGTTAAACTCAAGGTCTTCAGGATAAAACTGGCTCACAACTCTATCTTATCTGGTCCATGAAAGCATTAAAGATGATCATAAACTTCAGAAGAAACGTTTGAATAAGTTCTGACATCAAAAGATGGAATAACTGAGGTAGAGAGCAGCTGGTTTATGTCAAAAAGTCAGGATTTCATAAACGACTGTAAAAGATTTTACAACTAAAAGTTGATCACTTCAGTCAAAACTGATCATTTTAGGGTTTTTTTATAACAAAAGTTGTGATTTAGGGCAAAAAAGAGGTGAAATTACATAAAATTTGAAATTTAGGAATATTGTAATTTTATGTCAAAATGTTGCAAAAAGTTCACATTTTCCAGCAAAACATTTTATCTAAAAGTTAAAAAGCCACAAGGTTTGTTGGACAAACATTTTTTTGAAATCTGGCATGCTTCAAGAAAAAAGTGCTTTATAGTACAGAAGCCTACATTGAATACTAGTCTTAATCTTTAATTTTCAATTATACAGCAAATATTTATCGTTTTTGTGATTTTACAAGAGAAAAAAATGTGTTTTCCGCTAAAATTCACCTTTTATTAATAAAAATGTGCTGTTGTGAAATTTGCTATTTTAGTAAACAAATTTACTTTTTGTTTATACTGAAAAAAAAATGTTTTTTAAAAATTTGTAATTATACAAATAAGAATTTGTGATTTTAGTTCAAAAGCCTCAATTTTATGATAAAAGTAGCACATTTAGCAAATTTTAAGATTTTATGGGGAAAAAAACTATTATTACTACTTGTTATTACAAAAATCACAAGTTTTGCCATTTTAGGACAAAAGTGCAAATAACAGTAATATTTGCAACTTTACAACTTTTTATTCTTTTACAAAAAATATTTGCAATTTTAAGGGAAAAAAATCGTTTTTGTGAAGTTTGAAATTTTATCAAGAAAATTCTCTTTCTTTCTTTCTTTCTTTCTTTCTTTCTTTCTCTCTTTCTTTCTTTCTTTCTTTCTTTCTTTCTTTCTTTCTTTCTTTCTTCAGTGATGTAGTTCTTGATGTTGACAGAGAAAAAAGTTTGATCCATGGTTGTTACCATTTCTGTGAAGTTGTTGCCATTAAAACCTGTAATTTCATGGAGACTTTTTAGGCCCAACAACATCCACAAGCAAAACAAAACAGATCTGGGGGCTTTATATGAAAGATCCGAGGCTCAAGCTCCCAAAACCCACCCTTCACCGCTATCATTCCAGTCTATGGAGATGGACACAGACGCACACACTGCATACGTGTACTGCAGAACATCAGAGTCTCTAAATTGATAAAAGTTTTTTTAAAAGTGGTGGGGACAAAATTGTACATCATTAAAAAGTGCTGGGGACATGTCCCCCGCCCCTGCTTGTAGCAGAATTGTAAATATAAAAAGACAAATAAAAAACTGGATGATATCAATTATTAACTCAAGAATAATCTATTTTACATTTTCAAAGTTTTTTCAATGTTTTTTTTTCTTTCGTCTTGCCCTCAAACAACAAAACTTTCCTCAGCATTTCAAGCTCCTTGGGCATCCTTAAAGTGTGCAGCCTCAATGTGTATGTGTGTGCACTACTGCTTTTAGATACCTTAGGTTTTATCCACACATAACTGATAACATTTAGACTTTGTTGATTTCAAATGGTGCTCATGAGTTTATGAATGCTGGAAACTAAACATAATCTGGTGTAAATGCAGTCATTAAAGAAAAAAAAAACAATTATGAAAAATATGTATTTTCTAAATCTTTTTTAAGCCATTAATCCGTATTGCCTCAAATGAGAACTAAAGTGGGGCTCACTGATTTTGAAATAGAAATCGTTGAAATAGACATGTGATTGTTCTGTTGTTGTTCTCCTGTTGTGATGCTTCATGTTGTGACTGACAAGAAAAGCTCCCTTCTGTGGTCCTGCGCTTTGCTTATTATTTGTTTTATGTTTTTAACATAAGTTATCCAAAGGAGATGTCTCACTGGAATCCATGCAAAGGTAAGTAATGTTTTGTGTATATCTAGAAATATTCTGTTCATATTCATGTATAAATGTATAAATGATAAGATTGACTTTTTTTTAAAATCTTTGTCTCTTGAAGTGAAATGCAAGGCAGACAACAATGCAGTTGAATTGATATATTTCCGGGAATGAACACCATATAGAATATTACTTTATTACTGCATGACTTTTACACCAGATAATGTGAATAACTTGGAAAAGTTTATGAATGCACATACTTTTCCCTGTATATGCTAGGCTGACAAATCAACCATCCGTCCATCCATTTGTCCAACCATTCAACTATCCATCCATCTGTCCTGTTCATATGTGCTGGAACCTTTTTCAGGCATGGATCCACCCCAATCAGAATTGTCAAACCATCCTTTAATTATAAAAATTGAGTTTCTTTTGTGTCTGTGTGTGCATTTAAGCCTAAAATATCCTATCTATCACAGGCCTGTTCTTCAGGAGATGACCGCTTGTGACAGACTGATTTCATCTTCTGCATGGAATTTGCAGCCATCTTCTCAGCCCAGTTATGTCTTTTCACAACGACAATTTATACAACTCTGCTTTTGGCCACGTTACACCTTTGTTACTACTTTAAAAAGCACAGAAAGGTGTTTTCCTGCACAATGAGGTGGAACAAACTAGCTGTGATTTACACGTGTGTATGTCTTGATAAATTTTGGGCAAATGCATAATTTGAGAGAATTTATCAAATTTGTTTACCTTGAGGTGAACATGTGAAAGCAGTTTGTCCTTCTAAACAAATAAATGAGTTGAAGTTTAAAGACTAAACTGAAGCCCTTTTTTCCCCACAAAATATTTATGATCAGAACTGTGTAGATGCCACAAGGATCTCTGCATTTTTCAAACTTAGATCACATGCTGTTTCCACATGATCTTCATTCAATATTTAGGACTCTACTGCCACAGAAAGGTCTGAATGATGTTTGAAAATTAAGATCAAGAGCAATAGCAGGCTCACCTTCTGACTGGATGGTGACAGAAGACAATCCCTACACTTTTGTTTCCCCCCTGAGGACATGATGACACATTAGCTCTCTGTTCTCGATCACTCACATGTGCATGAACACGTAAACATGCTTGCTCTGATTTTTTTTAAATTATATATATATATATAAGGTTCTTGACATTTCTCTACAGAGATCACAGAAGCAGATTCAGGCTTTGTTTTCTGTTTGCTTTAATGTGATTTTTTTAAACTAATTTTGCTGATAATGAAATAAAATAGTATAAATAAGAACTACTTCATTAAAATATTAATTCTTTTATGCATGTTACAAAATAATTAAATAAATCAAATCTGCATAACAGAGTCCACAATATAACATGCTCTGGAAATCCCCTCTTCATTGTGCCTCCAGTCTCTAGCTGTGAGTCACTCAGTGATCCCATGAGTGCACAATATTCTGTCCCCATTGTGTGCTTTCACAAAGCATCCCACAATGTGAAGACCACTTGTCATGATTTTATAGTGGTGGACCAAAATGCAGAAGACCAGAGAACAGCAGAGTTCTAGCAAAAGTTCTTTATTATGAGAATGTTTTGCCAGGGCCGAGAGTTCAGAAAAAACTCCACATCATAACAACAGCAGGCAAGTTAGAAAATACAAAAACTAAAATCCTACACAAGACAGTAAGGAGCAGCAAGGAGGAAGGGAAAGACAAGACAATTTATTGACCTGGGAGGCAAACGAGACAAACAATCTGAACAGATGGGACCAGGAAAGTAATTTAGAACAAAACTAAACATGAAACCAGATCGTTAAAATAAAACAGGAAGTAAAGTTAGACAAAAAAGAGGAGGACAATGATACAAGAGAGAAAAAAAAAACACCTATAAAACCCATAGAAAACAGCAAACCCTAACCCTAACCCAAAACCTACCACTGCTCTGCTCTGCTTCATAGTCATAAACAAGCTCCTAATGTCTCTGGTTACTGGTTTTTTTTTCAGTAAATGCACAAAGAAATGCACGAAAAAGAAAGAAAGAAAGTTTCTAATTTGGACACTCTCATAGGAACATCATAGTGGTAAACTGGCTATGTGGGTATAATGACCACAGTTTCGTCATTGCTGCTGGTATTTAAGACCAACATAATGCTACCACAGCCAGCTGGTTTCAGCACAAGGAAGATGGTGGCCTAGCTTCAGCTGGTTGAAACTCCTTCAGGTTGATAAGCCTAGCAGCAGGGTTTTGTGAGCATCTGCTGCTCCACGTCGAGCGACAAAGTTCATTATAAGACCAGTACCTGCCAAGACCAGCCAGTCTCTGTCTCACGGACTACCGGACTAACCCGGTTTTCATTTTTAGTGTGTCCTGACACCGGGCCTCAATGGCAGTGATCAGACAGCCCACCAAGCTACTGTGGATGTGATGGACTGATCTCATCCACTGCATGGAGTTTGCAGCCATCTTCATGACCCAGGTATACCTTTCCATTCACCCAACACTCACCTGTTACATCCTTGTTACTACCTGACTAGCCAGAACAGAGGTGCAACAGCACAGAATGAAATGCTAAGCTATTTCACCTCTGTGACATTTCCACAGCACACTGGGGTGGGATAAAAGTGCTACAGAGGTGGAACAAACTGGCTGTTTGAACTGGGCTCAAGTGTCATTAGCTCTTTTTGCATAGGGTGCTTAATATATGACTCATCCCTATAGGTTCACAGTTTCATTATAGGAAATGTCACCTTGTCTTATTCAGGGGTAAATTCAGCTTAAATTTCACCTGATGTCGAGGTCTTTACATTAAAGCAGCAAGCATATGAAATGTTTTATATTGTTTGACCACACTAGTTGAGTTTGCAAATGTCATTACCAAAGAAGCTATATAAGTTCAACATAAAAGTGTTTGTGTGGGGTTTGTTTGAGGGATAAATTTCCTGCTTCAATGTGTAATCTCTTCCTTGGCTGTCTGTCTTTAGCACTTTTTTTTTTTTGCA
Organism: Arrhamphus sclerolepis; assembly: GCA_037176975.1. Taxonomy (NCBI): domain Eukaryota; kingdom Metazoa; phylum Chordata; class Actinopteri; order Beloniformes; family Hemiramphidae; genus Arrhamphus; species Arrhamphus sclerolepis. The sequence goes on from JBAMYA010000002.1 coordinate 13,594,405, forward strand.
TCCCTCTAGGACAGAAGAATTTATCAATTTGCCACAGTCTAGTGTGGAAACAAAAATCATGTTTTGTTTTTTCTGTCATATTTCTACCAATGAAGACATGTGCAACACAGCCCCAGGCTAAATTAGATACTGTCATATTATGATACAAAGACACATAGTCAAATTCAATGCATCATTTGTGTGTTTCACTGCTCATTGGCTCATTTGATTATTAATTAGCCTGCAGTAAATTATTGTTTTTGCAAGACATACACTTGAACATATGAATTAGTTCTGCTACATCGGTACTCAGTGAGATGTCAGCAGTCACAGCTCTAAGTGTGATTTTTTCTCATTATGAGGAAATCATATTATTATGTTCTGGTGATTAAGACTGTTTACAGGTTCCCCACCCCACCCCTGCTTTAAAGGTGCGCTGCTGTGCAGATAACTCCAGAGCTCACACAACCAAAAACCATATTTCACCACACTTGGAAGAGTACAGCTGATTCAACTTTCCTTTGAGGCACAACACAAACCTCCAGCAGATACAATGCTGTTTCATATTCCCACAACTGTAATGCAATATGTTCATGCTTTGTAAAAGAGAAAGCAGCTCTCTGCTGGGAATCTCTGTGTTTGGATGTTACAGTACCCAGTGTTCAGAGCTCATGATGATGTACACCAGCTCCAGACAGATAATAGCGTGTGATGTAGCTGCCTGCAGATATGCCTTTGGTTGCCTGCAAAGCAGTCTCTGGGGTTCAGGGACCTCTTGTGCACTCAAAGCTGCACATGTTATATCATCAAATCATCAGGGTGGACCTTCCAGAAAAAAAAAAAAATCAACTATTGTAATTGCAGATCATATATGCATGACAGCAGAGGAGGATACATTTGTGGGTAAGCTCTTTTTTTCAGTCAAGTAAAAAGGTTGCTATCAGCTCAAAAGCACCACAGCTACTACAGTAGCTGCGATGCTTTTGAGTGGATATGTTCTAGCATTTGTTTATCTCTGCACCCGTTCCATCAGTCTGTCAAAAGACAGACACCCTTTAAACATACCAAAAAGCACAAGCAAAAATGAAGTATAGCTTGAAGTGGTTTTAGAAAATGTGTATTACAATAGCCAAAAGTGTCATGAATCAACTTGAGTTGAATAAACTCAAAAAAACAAAAACAAATTGTGATATCAGTCATGCTGTGCTATTTTGGTGGATTCGCCAAGTGATTCAGTGTGTTTCATAACCAGCTATTTTCAATGTAGCAACACACAAGATAATGCTGCTGTGCTGTTATAGCCAGCTGGTTAAACAACAAAGCAACAAGGTATATTTATGTCTTGAATCAGTAATGTCATGGCCAACTGCTGTCTGTCAGCCTCAGAAAAACAATTATTACATGATGGTAGGTATGATGGTTTTTGCCATGTTGTGCATTTTTTGTTGTCTTTTTTTGAGTGTTCTTGTTTTTTATTTATTTATCTATCCAAAAGTGTTGATTTTATGCTAATTTTCCAACATTTTCCAACAACATAACTCAAAATGCCTGTAATTGTTTCTGAATAACAAAGACCAAGAATCAGAAGGAAAAACTCCTCTTGAACAGATTTGGCTCTAAAGTTTTTTGATTAGTCAAAACCCCTGGAGTCTCGCTGATTGTTCATGAATGCACACAACACCTGTTGGTTCAGACAGATTTTCAACATAGCTAAACATTACAAATGCCAGGTTTTCACCATTTTCTGTAAATAAACTTAACACCTCAATTTTGCCTTGTATGTTTGAGTCAGAATCAGTGGGCACTGCGCTGAAGTGCAAAAACAAAGATTATGGTTGGACATCTGTTGGACAAAAACTACACTCAGTACCTGCTTCTGTGTAACATTATGGATTATATTGTCTTTCAGTCACTCTCTGTCTGTTATCAAGTGTAGATGTGAGTATGGTTGAAAGTATGGTTAAAGTATGGTTAAAATCCAACTGAATCAGAAAATGTCTTCAGCCAGGCACAGAGACACAGCCCCTTTTAAATGTAAGGGAATTGTGACTACAGTTAAAATCTAAACAGCAGTGAGGTTGTTCCACATACTTTTTTCCTAAGTCACACAGAC
>JBAMYA010000002.1:13623592-13643347 GCA_037176975.1 Arrhamphus sclerolepis
ATATATATATTAAAATGCTCATCCCCTCTGTCCTCTTACTCTGTTTACTTTTATGTTGTGAGCAGCAGCAACATAGGAAGACACAGCATTAGTATCAAATTCATCTTCAGTTGCCACTGCTGCACACACACATGTACGCCTGCGTGCATGTAAGCCCGAGGCAGTCTTCCTTTAAGTATCCGGCTGTGTCTCAGCTGGCATCACCAGCCCCTTTATACTCTGTTTTCCTCTTCTCGGGGCTACGGGCAAGAGTCAGGAACTATATACAGTTAAATAACTGGCGGGTGTTATGTGAGATTTTACATTGTGGAAATGCAATCACAACCCTCCTCCACACTCCCCCAGCCATCAAACTGGCCTCCCTCTTTTACAATTCTGATGTGAAGACAGAAGGATAAGAGCCATGAGAGGCTTCTTGGTCAAACTCACTCTGTCTCTTCTTACAAAAGGTGATTAATTTGTCAAGAGTGGGTGAGTGTGTCTTGTGTGTGAAGTGACGCTCGAATGGAACGCACATAGATAGAGGGCTGAGATGGAGGAGTTGTCAGAATAATGATGTTTTAAGTGTATAGTCGTGGTTGAAAAGATAAACCTTTTTTTTTTTTTTTTTGATGATTCATGTATTTCATTAGAAATTTATATCAAAATAATGTTTTCAGAATCCAAAATGATCTCTTCATATATCTGACACCATATGTAATGATTTTCTTTTCTGAATATTCAGTAAGTGAACAATATTTGAAACCCAACAACGTGGCAGTTTTTTTGCTTGACTAATTACAAAAAACATTGGACAGGATTATTTATATTTATCAAAAATTTCATAGTGTTTTATTTTCAGTGCCTCCTCTGTAATTATTTTTTATTTGAATAGATGACGCTGCGCTGGATATTACTGAATTGTAACTAAACACACACACACACACACACACACACACAGTGCCACTATGCCAGTCACACACATATAGCCCAAACTTCTACACATTTCTCACCATGAAATTTTTATTAATCGAGTCAGTGGACAACTTTAGAGAAAGAAAAATCAATTTTTGTTTCTTCCCCAGTTCCTTCCAACATAAATTGGCCTTCACTTCAAAGTGCACACCTTTGTCTTTATTGTCAAAATAATTACTTTCAAACCCATCACATTTTATCCCATTTTCTTGATTCAAAGGACAAAAAGTAGATGGATCTTGTCACTTTTACTGACAAGATGAAAAGTAGATTCATCAGTCTCAATTAATAAGTGAAAATTATCAAAATCAGGTCCATTAAACAATTGCTCAATCAACCCAAAGTGATAATTAAACACCTCAGTTTTCTTTACTGTAACAAAGTAGTTGATCAGGGAGCCAGCTGACAAGACAACCACTGCACATTAGCACACACTGAAGCCTCAACATTACATCTTACACCTACGTTGCGCACTGAGACCTTGATTAATATCCTGATGTGAATAAGTTGCATCTGTAGGTTTGTTGTATTGGTATGAAATAATTTATTTAGCAACATAAAACACACTGATGTTAGACTGTAGATCTCCCCACTGAACGAGTTCATCCATTTCCTGCTGAGTGGTAAATAGCCTCTTGTGTATCATCAGTAATATTCATAGCTCTACTTTCTATGATCATGAATTATTTACTCTTGGAAAAGATGAATTGCTCCAAAATGGTTGTTGATGCCTCTCTGCTGGAAGCCATGTGTTACACAATGCAGTACAGTAAACTACAACAAGTTTACAATGTGTTTCTGCTGTATTGCAGGGGAGGTGTTCTGTTGTTCAGGATTAATTTCAGAATGAGTCTTGATCCACCGTGAACTCTGGGATGTGTTTCAAGTACGTGAACCATCGGCCAAATTGACGTCTTACTGCTGAGACACATATTCTCCGGTGATTGCCAGCCAGGATACCATGCCAAACATCTCAAAGAAAAGTGATGTAAGAAAAGAAAAATCCAATATCTCAAATCCCCCTTAAAACTACGACAGCAAGGTGCAACTGTTTTTCAAGTAAGGCAGACCTAATGCATGTCATCTCCAGATGTAACAATCCTGAAATGCCAAATTTTACAGCATGCACTGTATGTCATCCTGGCCCAGTGTGCCCAAAAGAGGAATTGTTTGGAGAAATTTGTACTTTGTTATCCTTAATGGACTCAGAAGACACAATGATTCATCTGACAAGGAACAAAATGAGAAATGCAAATTTCTAAGGAACACACCACTGTAGTTTTGCCTCGCAAATTTTAGAGAGGAAGGGATGTAGCAGAAAATGAGATACAGGGTAAATGGAAAAACAATGCAGGGTTGAAGATGTTGAAGAGAAAAGTGTTTAAAATGATTCCCTGCCATTTCCTAACTGCAAATACATTTTATACGATGTCCTATTGATTTCAATCTTACAGTACCTGATTTGTACTGCACTTTTTTCACACTCATTCACACATAGTAAAGCTTTTTCTTATATTTCCAACAACTCTTCATTTTTTCCAGAAGAAAACTCTGAATTTTCTATCAGACAGCATGATTAAACTGCACACCACAACCTTGAGCTGCGTTTGTGTGTTTATGTAATCTGAATAGGCATATGGATGGAATGTGCTCAGCACCCACACATTTCTATCTCATCAGTTCACAAAAGGCCAGTATGAGGATGGCAGTGTGTTTTCAACTGAATCTTGTGATGCTGTTGTAATTTTTTTGTGCATGTCTGCTGAATGCTGTCTGTTCTCTTGAACGACATGCAGCCACAGTCAGAGAGAGGGTGAGGTCTGAGAACAGTTCTGAGGAGCAGGAGGATCTGCAGGGGCCGTCTGGGCTTATGGATAGGAAGCCCAGCCCCCCCCGACACACACACACACACACACACACACACACGCTTCTTTGACATAAAACGCTGTTTGGTTTTTGAAGATGACAAGCTTCTCATTGTAATAGCGAAAATGGAAGATTAGCCCACTTAGTATCCAGAAATCAATCTGGCATGCAGCTCAACAGCTCCTTGTAAATCTTTTCAGCCACTCCTCTGCAGGACTAATGTTCTTTCCTCACTCATTTCACTGTAATCAACAACTTCATAAAGGAAGATACGCAGGAAATACCATCTAAATTGTTAATCGCCAAATCCAATTTCTGGAATCAATGGCATTGATTTATCAATTAATTTTGCATCTGTAATGCTGCCACTATGCCTTGCTTTGGGTGTTTGAGGTTTTAGTGGTCAAATGCATTATTGAAAGAGGCTTTTTACCAAGAAGCGGCTGATGCCGAGAGCTTAGGAGGTTGTTACTCATGGTGTTAAGCTTTATTTGCAAAGCTAGTTAGTGTGAGCAGCCTTTTAGTCCTTTAGGACCTAGGAGGACGGACGACAGAGGATGGAGACATGTATTTATCTTGTGAGAGAGAAGAGGAATATCAGATGTGTTGAATGAGGCTTTGGCTTGTCAAGGATATTGATTAAGTGATTTTAGGGAGGTGTCTCTTGCGCTGGGTGTTTTTTTTTTTTTTTACTGTGGGAAATGCCTGTTTTCTCATTGTGCATGTGAACGCATGTACAGTTTAGGTTTGCTGTTGCATATGACCATCATTTTCCAGTATTTTTGTTTGTTCCTTCTGGAGAATAAGCAGAGGGCTTAAGATCAGAAAGGAGCAGAGGTGGATATCATGAATAGAAAGAGGTTGTTGGCTAAGAAGCAGTGGGAAAAAGGCTGTACCATAGTCAAGATCTAAAAGAAAGAAAAAAGTTTTAACTGCAGCTGAAACATAAAAAGAACCTTTGAAAAGTTGAAGCTTAGCTACTCCTCTAGGCCACATTCAGAGGGCATGAATTGTGTAGGACCTTATGGATTTCATCATGCTGCTCAGGCATACAGTACTGATGTGGGATTTGAGCCATGTCTACTGTAAATAGTCATATGGTCCAAGAAGACTTACCAACCTCTTACAACTCTGACCAAGTTGATCTGTTCAGCGAGCAGACACACATTTCCTCTCTTTTTTCTTTTTCTTTTTTTTTTTTTCACTGGTCTAAAGTCATTCTCTTATTCTAGATTTGCTGGAGACACATGGAAGATTGCTTAGCTACTGTGTCACAGGTGTGATTCAGACTGTACATATGTATTAACCTGAGGTGATACAGTGTGAGAAATAATGAAGGGATGCAGCACAGTGGAGGGGGTGGGGGGTATGAGAGGTAAAGAAAAATAGCAAGCAAGGGTTCACACAATATTGTCTTCACTGAAAGGACCAGTAAAGACTGTGTTGATTCTGTACGCTGTGTGGGTGTTCAAGTGTGTTGTTTGTCAGTAACTGTGAAATGCTATAAGTACGTGTAGGCGCAAGGGCAGTGCCTGTGTGTCCTTCTGTGGTTGATTGTCAGTATGTGTTTAGACTTTGAAACCTCGCTGGGATGCTGTACGTACGGTGAGTTTCAGCCTGTTGTGTGTTTGAGTGTGTGTGGGTACATGCTACACTACGTGTTCTGCTGGTAAACTCGGCATTAGCAGCGAGAGATTTCAGGCTTGGTCAGCTATGAAAGCACAACTACGTGACAAGAGTGCTGCCGCCGCCCACAGATAGCCAGCCCTTATCCACTAATTAAAACTCTCTATCGCTCCATGTCTCACTTGGCAATCTCTCTATCCTTCAATTCCCCCCATTTTCAGAGTGAAATCTCTCCATCTCTCATTATCTATCCATCACTCTCTGTATCCTTGGTCGCCATTCAACCCCCTCTCTTCTCAGTGGGCTCCGAGAGGTCCCAGTAGGCGGTGTGCTGTTTTGTTGTGTGTCGGGTGGTCGACGTGTAACAGGGTCCTGTGGGGTCCTTCAGGGCCTTTCATCAGAGTAGTCCCTGTCATATGCCTGAGGAACCATCAGGGCCTTTCATTAGAGTAGTCCCTGTCATATGCCTGAGGAGCCATGGTGGTGCTAACGAGTGGATGAGAACCCCATCTTACCTCACAAACACATGCACATGTGTGCGAGCACACACACACACACACATCCTCTCTCCAGGAGAGGCATCTTTCTCTGACAGCACACTGTTTACTCCCGCAGGACCTGTAGCCTGGATCTGCATTTGCAGCAAGAAACTGCACTTTGCTTTTCTTCCACTGATTAAGCCATTGTAGTAGGAGACAGAATCAAAACCTGCAGCCAACAAGGGGGATTGTTATGGCTTGACTTGAGAACATTTGCTGCTGTATGTTTAGGCTGTAGTATGAGCACTTTTCTCAAGGTTTCTCATCATCATTCCATAGGTTTTTCGAGGCCCATTTAGCGAGATTGGAATTAGCTCATCTCTGTGCAAACAAGCTTCGATGAAAAGTGCAAATGCCAGTGCTAGCAAAGAAAGTACCTCACCACTCAACGGGGTCCCCAGGCTGTTATGAAAATAAGATCCTCTCTGTGTGCTGGAAATGTATTTGTAATCCTTGAAATATACTGTATCAATAATCTGAGGAGCTAATATTGTTGGATGGCACTGGTGCTCTTCCCATCCTCGTTTATTTACCAATGTGAAACTCAATTTCTCTGCCTCTGCCTGGCCCCAATCCTCTCTCTGCCTCACCCTTCTTTTCTCTCTCATTTTGCTTGCTCTCCTCCCTTGTTCGTCATGATTTCAGCACCATCACTTTCAGATTGGAAAGTGGAAATTGGTTTCGACTCGTCCTCGTGGTCCTTGACTTTTTTTTTTTCTTTTACACATGGTGATCTCTGTCATATTGTTTGTGTTTTTGTTGCTGTTCGTGACATCTGAGGTACCCCGCCCCTCCGGAGATGACTTGGAGTGTAAATCCTGTTTAAAAGCAACTGTGTATGTGAGCTCCTGTTGGTTCTCTAAGCAGATTTGCAAAAATAGCACCCTGGTCTAGAGTCGAACGGTTCAAATAAATAAATGGATGGGACGTGGGTAAGGGTTCCCATTAGATAATATTGCATCTGTGTAGCTATGGATTATCACTCCCGTGTGGTCGTTTGCGTGTGTGTGTGAGAGAGGGTTTAATGAGGGACGAAAAGAAAAGGGTTAGTTGGGGATGAGGGGAGGAAGGGGAAAACTATGTAATGTGATGCATGTGTTGCACTCAGTGTTGTCACTTTGTATTAATTTTAAACTGACTGGTGAAGATTTCATTACACGCTGATGAATTATAGATTACAAATGAGTTAAGAATGAAATCACACAATAACATGTATATACACTGTCGATGCATGCAAGCACTAGCTATTAATCTATTTGTAGCATAGAAAAGCTGCACTTTATTGGTTTTGGTGGTTTTATAATTTATTTATTTTTGTTAGAACAGCCCATCAATAAATTCCATTGTGTTCAACTGCAATACATTAATGCTGTTAGTACAGTGTTGTAATACATTTTTTTAAGATGTAATTTTTACTCTGATTCACATTTACAGGATTAATATCATTGTTAGAAAGTGGTAATGTACTGATAAAACACCTACACTTTTAGTTAGCTTCACTAAGGCAACCCCGTGTAGTTGATGCATGCAGAATTTGAATATCAAACTTTTTTTTTTTTTGGAACAAATGTTATTTCTCCAAGACCTGCAGATTTTTCTAGGGCCATGCTTGTTTTTTTTTCAACACAAAGTAAGCCACAGCCAAACTGTGGTTCCCATTACGCCATGAGGTGGTTATTCCTCAGCTGCGAATCTAGCCTGGTGGAGCTCAGGTGGCACATGCTGACTTGTCCTAGAATACGCCCATGTGTCTTGTTTGAAGTGAGCTTGGCTCTAGGAAACAACCTCCAGGTTTCAACATCAAAACCAGGAATCAAGCCCCCTAATGGGCACCCTACTGTGGGCAAGAATTAGCAGGAATAACCCCCGCTAGCAGGCTTACTTCTCTAAATGTACTGGTCTCAGAGGACGAGATGGAGGGTGGAAAGTATGTACCGTAGGGGAGGAGGAGCAAAGATCTGTGTGAAGGAGGAGGGAGAGCAGAGGTGGTTTGGGACAAAAAAACGGACTGTAAGCCATTGGAAGAAATTCATCAAGAGAAACATCTGTATAATAACAATGCAATACAACAATGAGCATAAGCATTTAAGCAAATGAGACTACTTGAACATAATATGCGCACACTCTCATGCTACATTGAATGTTTTCATTATTGTGTTTAAGAGTGTGGCAGACATAAAACAGGACCGAGAGCCTCCGCAGCGACAGACAGCAGTCAGTGCCTGCAGCAAGCTCAGAGCTCACAGGGTAACGTATACTTGCTCCTCGCCATACCAGAGAGAAGGTGACACCGTCAATCCCATTCTGACAGGGCAGCTGAGATAATAGCAGGCTTTGATTCCTTGCAATAACTCCTGCCAATCAAAATGAAAGGCATCATGATTGCAGGGCACCACAAGCATATGTTGTAAGAGCTTACTGTACACTACAGTGTTGAACATAATTGGAAGCAGAATATGAGCACATATTTTAAAACAGTTCTTGTGCTATGGGGCTATCATTAAAAAAAGAAATCCAAACATGGAAGAAGTGAAAGATCTGTTCACAGCCTTTTCAGATTACCTGTGCTATGATGATGTCTACAGGGAATGAGAGCAAGATGAACAAGTGAACGTCTTGGCCCATTTTCTGACTGTTTGCTGTCAATGGGTCAGTGGGCGGTCCGCTTGTGTGCGCAGGTGTAAGCACGCAGGGGGATGAGGAGGGTGAGCGCAAGGCCACGGGAAGGAGCCTTTCAGGTGGAATAAAAGTATTACTGCAGTGGTGGAAAGGTCAGCTGTAAACTTGTATCAGACTAGTGGTGATCACCCTGTGCTGCAGATCTCTGAGGTATTGAGCAGGCACGCTCTAATGGCTTTGATATATGGACTACAGGACTCCCTGAAGAGGTCAATACCATACCACTTTGTCTCTATGAGCAATGACCCTCTCAAGCTCCATTTAGAAGCTTTATATCTGCGGGAAATAGGCTGGAAAGGCCTCGAGCAGGGCACGGTGAAAGAGAACTAATATGAATGAAGTATTTTCTAATCATATCTTCTGTGCTCTAATCGTTGTCCCAATCAGTCATTAGTTATGGTGGTATAAGTGTATGGCGCCGGACGTTATCAGAAGTAGATTTTGATGTGGCTGAGAGAGGAACAAGTTAATCTGAGCAGAGTAGAGCTAAAAGAGCTGATTTATCATCTGTCCCTTTGAGAGGGCAGTGACACTGAAAAGACTGTTGTCAAAAAGTGTTTCATCATCACTTCGCAATGATGGTGAGTCACTGTGTTTAATGACAATGACAGACATCGGGCTCAGTGACAAATTTGTTGATTTATCAGTAGCTTGTCATTGGTTGCCTGTAAAAGAGAGATAAAACATACAGTTAATACAGAAAGCAGTGACTGTAACTGACAGAAGACCATACTGAGCTTGATTTGGGCCAATTTCTCTTCAAGCATCTCTGGTCATAATGGCTACCATTTTTGGTCCCTTCTGGATGTATTGATTTGGAGGTAACCTTTGGTGTCAAGTATGAAAAAGCCACATACTGCTTACAAATGCTTGCTGTAAGTGGAATGGGCAGATGTTAAAATGTTGTTCTTCTGTGTTCAGTAATAGAGCTCTTGTGCCATTTTTCTCCTCCTCTCTGTTTTTCAATCCCCCTTATCCTTCTATTTTCCCCTGCTGCCCCATCCTTCCTCCTGCCTGCCTCACTCTATCTTTCTCCCTACTTTTTCATCTCATGGACCTCCTTTACTTTTCCAGACTGCGTGCTCTGTGCTGTGGCTTTGCTGAGTGACTAAGTGGAGTGCTACAAGCCATGGAGGAGATGGACAGTAAACCCTACCAGCCATTGTCTAAGGGGCGCCATGAGATGGAGATGTCTTACACCAGTTCATCTGATGAGAGTGAGGATGGTCGCACTCACCACCGCTCCTACACATCACGTGAAACCCTCCCAGACTACACACATGAGCTTCGCCTCACCCTTGGTTCTCACCGGGAAAGACAGAACAACTACAGCCAACCCCAACCAGGTACCTGGTCATGGTCGTCATGGTGACAGACTGAGCTCTTGTCTGAGTTACCTGATAATATGAATCAACTGTTGCACAAAAAAGACATACATATATAAGTAGACACAATGACATACTCACCACACACACACACAGAAGTCCTTAAAGGACCTATGTGAATTACCTATTAAAGTCCACAATGAACAAGAGGGACAGTTGGAGGCAGCCAATTACCTCTCCTCCACAGCGGTGATATTTCTCTCCCACAGCTAAACTAGGTCAACCCCAAATCTCCCTTGCCTCACCTGGGGTAGAACACTACCCTTCATTACACACACACTCACACACACGCGCATACACAGTGACGCATACACACCGAAAAATTCTTCCCTGCCAGTGACAGGAGGAGAAATGGGCCAACGCGCGCTGTGATGGATGGCCTTTATGCAGGTCATGTGTGGTGTTAAGATAGAAGCAGCACCTCATCAGGAGATGCCACTGTGCAGGGCTCACAGTGATCAATAGACGCTCTCATACCTTAACCTCCTGCTACTCTGCAGGACCTACCCACCATGCTAACAAGTAGCATTAGACATTCATAACAGTCACAACTCCTGACAAACAGGCTGGATTTCAGGGTTTTGAGTCCACTGTGCAATAGATTTTGTCAAACTGTTTGCCATATAGAAACTCATCAATGGCCATTAGTCACTGTGACTTTGCTTCAGTATCCTCCTCAAGTCTGTGGTGTCAGAAAAGTCTGGGCTTTTCAGCAACTACTCATCCTTTCACATTCCATAACAAACAACATCCCTTGCCATCAGTGTCATATGGTGAGGTGCAGAAGACCCCCAAAGCAGCCTTTTTAATGTCGATGGCAGCCGGTTTTGCAAAGCACATCTGTTCATCTTTGGGCAACAGAGTTATATATAGTCTACCCTATCTAAGTTACCAACTGTTAAGGGGGGGTGTTGCCTCCAGTGACGTTTTTAATGGATTACGGTGTTCCTGACAAAGATCAGCCAGTTCGTCTCTCCTCTGATTCCCCACCCGTGTTCCTCATATTTTCCTTCATCTCTTAAATCGACACATCTTGCTCTCTCCTCCCTTCCTTTCCATCTCTGCCCCCTCTTCCAGCTGGTTATTTTCCTCTAATATTACGATTTGTTCTCTCTCCGTTCAGTCCCACATCACCTTTCGCTTCTCTCTACATTGCACCTGTTTCTGCTAAGCCTGTTTGCTTTTCAGAGACAGTGTTTATAGATGAACCAAAAGACAGTAAGATCCACATCTTCCAATCATTTCACATGATTGAAGAGCTGGCAAAACAATGATTTTGTTTTTTGCTCATTAATTAACATAAATTCATTATTTCAAGCTGAAATAAGTCATAAATTCATTACAGCCTCAGATTTTAAATCATTTAAATGTAATTGCCTGAGAAAACTCTGGTTGTTTGGTTAGATGTATGGAAATGTCAAGAACCAATTCACCTCATATTCTTATCATAAAATTGATCGAGAGCTGTGGGAAAGAAAAAAAAAAGAAACAATTGATACGTAAATGTTCTATATTACTTTGGGATCCTACAATAAATGTTATAGTTTACTAACAGCTTATTAATTTTTTTTTTTTTTTTTAAATCCTCAATAATTCTCTTTTTGGGTTTAAAAAAAATAAATCCATTCTCTGTATTCTACAAACAAAAAGTACAAGAATCTGGATTATACCTATACAAAAAGGAATCAAAATAATCACCTTGCAAATATCCATAAGGGACAGTGTCCTTAAAAATAGTAAATAATGTGTACTTGAGTTTTGAAGAGATCACACTAAAAGCTAGCTTTTGGCTGGTGCTCCTGTGGGTGAAAAACTTAAAGTTTGCAATCTTAAAGTCTACATACAAGTGACTATTAATTTACAGTCTATGTTTGCTTTTTAAATATATCTAAATAAAATTGCAACCCAAATTGCTCTGGGAATTGCCTTAAACTTGCATTTGCAATGCTGAATGAATAAATAACGTTTTACTTAAGTGCAAAAAGATCAGTTGACTGTAATAGAAGGAAATGGCATTCAAAAGAATGATTTCAATCACAATTCATCAAAATTCATGGACCAGGAGTTGATCCCAGCTGGGGGGGATGGGAGGGAGGGGGCGGGGTACATCCTGAATAGGTTGCCAGTTCACCTCAGAGTCAAAGAAAGCAAACAACCATGCACATTCACACTCATGTAAACAGTCAATTTATTATCACTCAACCAAACAACCTAACCTGACGTGCATCTTGTTATATTATGAATATGCCTCCATTCAAAATGGTCACAAATTTTCTGTTGGTCGATCCATTTTTTTCTCCACTGAAAAATAGCCCATTTTCTCTGAAATTGCCCTCTTGAAGCAAATTTGAGGAAAACAGAAGTGTGCAATGGTGACCAATCTTGCCGGTTTCCCACCAGAACAGTATGTGATCTACAGTTGGTCTTGACCCCATCAAAAAACGCACAGCAGGAGACGTCACTGGCCAGTGGACTGGTCAACAGGACCGTGGCCTTTATTTGAAATGCTGTGGTTCATGTGCAGAGGGCCTGACCTAACACATATATTAACTGCACTAAGTGAGAGGCAGAGGAAGTCTTTCCTTCCTGAGGTCTTACTGGACCTTACGGTCTGTATAGATTTCAATTTAAGCACTGCTCTCTTCAAAATTACATTGGCTCCATCACTTCCACTTATATATTCTAAACAGAAAATTCAGGTAGTGAGGATGAAAATTTACTCATCTGCCTCTACAGAAAAAAGCGTAGAGCTCAATTGAATAGAATTGAATTGAAGTGTAACCAGAGGACTAACACAGTATATCTGATGTTCTCAGATAACAGGTTGATGCCTGTGATTGGAGACCGTTCTAATACCTGAAAGCGTATGAAGCTCAATTTTACCCTCGGTCTGAGTCAATATTAATAAGGTTTGATCTTTATCTGGTCTCTTCACCCCACCAAGGAGAATATAGATGAGATCAGTGCTCTGTTTGAGCAGCAGTTCGATACATCTCAAGCTCAATAACACACATCAGGCAGCCAGAACAGGATATAGCTTCACTGCAAATTGTTAAGAAAAATTGAGGTTGGCATTTTGATTTGGATTTCTGGTAGAAAAACATTTATTAAGTGCTTGCTGAAATAATACCCTGTCTTTTGACATAATTTAGGATGTGTTCAGTGTTTGGCAATGTAAATCCCTGTCTCAAACAAACACCTGGTTAGCTTAGTTGCTTAAACAAATGACAAAAGCATACCGATATTAGAGGCTTTGCAGCTCTGTGTCTACAGGATCTGTATGTCTCTCCCCTTCCTCTAGACTTAGACTTCTGTAAGGCTGGCCAGATGAGAAGCCCAGACTATCATATCCACCAACAGCAGCAACAGCTGCAGACGCAGCAGCAGGAGGAAGAGGAGGAAGCGCTGTGCGCCGGACCGGCTGCCCATGTGCACAGTCAAAGCTACTCCCTCGGCATGGGCTCAGACGTGGACACGGAGCCAGAGGTAGACCCCTCTCCTGCTCACGGCCTGCAGCACATGTGGATGCGTGATCTGAAGTCTGAGCAAAGCTCCTGTCTCACAAGCCGTGCCAACTCTGCTCTCTCTCTCACCGACACTGAGCATGACAGGAAGTCTGAGCCTGACAATGGTGAGTGAAAAAAAGCCCTCTGCTGTCACTTTTCAAAGACTGAGATGGCTGAGGAGTGGATTTAGCAGCAAATGTTTGGTGAATTATTGTTATGCATGTAGGAAGCATTTTCCAAGCTTATTCTGTGATTTCATTATATTGCATACACTGTCATTACAATAAGATGCAATTTCTTGCCAATGAATGCAAAGAAAAAAAAAACAAAATATAACACTGTAGCTCCTTTAAAGGTTTAAAGTCACAGCTCTGGGCGATGACTTGATTGAAACTCCAGGTTTTTGAACTAATGCAAATGCCTAAGTTCCTCTTTCTTTGAAGGCTCTTTGATGTGAATTAATACAGAAAATGTGCTATCGGTTATTTGGTGAGCTTGTGTTGAAGGTGATGTTGATGCTGACAGGGGATAGAGCTTAAGGAAAGTCCAGTGGCAGACATCCAGACTATTGGATTGAATATCCATGGGAGGCAGTAGCAGGGTTTGGTTCAAGGCTTTCAGGAATACGAATAGAAGGGGTCGCATGTCTACATTGCCTGACTGGCTGCCTTAGGGTAGCAGACAACTGCCTCTGTGGGATGACTGTAGTCTTGTAGGAGAAGAAGTTGAGAGGCGGGGGTGAAGATACGGGGCCAACTAGAGAAGAGCCTGGGATGGTGCCAGCTATCTGTCTTGCGCTGCTGGGCTTGGCTTGGCTCCCTGCAGATGGAGAGTTAGTTAGAGGTGCACACAAACAAAAGCAGAGCTCTCCAACTCATCCCCAAGGGCACTGTCTGTTTATGTGTCGTAGAAAAAGGTGGAACGTATTTAGTGGCTGAGAAAAAGGAAGGGTGATAGAAGAAGAAGGCAGGGGGGAATTAGAGATGGAAAGAAATAAGAGACAGGCAGAGCAAAAATGCAAATGAGAAAATAGAAATGGTAATGTAATGGCATAATTAGAATGAGAATGAAAGGAAATGAGTGGTTGAGGTTAAAACGGGTGAAGGAGAAGCTGTTTCAAGTGCTAGAAGGCAGGAGAACAGAAGTGCTAAGACTGAAGGAGAAAAGGAACAACAATTTGTTTATGTTTGGGTTGCACCCAAGGGAGCTGTGCAATGACTGGCGCACTGGACATGGAGTCAGCATCATAGAAAACTCACACAATAGAAAAGGTAAGACTGTGAAAGAACACAGGACCGCTTGCAGCATTACATGGTAATCAATTTGGGATGGCTGTGTGTATATCAGCACCAAAGTTATCACCTTTTGAGACCAGTGACTCCATCTTTATATGGGATCAAAATAAAAGCTTTAAAAGGCAGGGGAGCCGATTGGGATACAGCCGAAGAATAGAAACAAAGAATAGAATAAGAATAGATGAAGTGACAGGAGTGAGAGAGGTGGCTTTAAATGTTCAAAGCATCTGGCTTTTCTGCTACAGTGCACCAGGAAAGCTGGTTTATGTGTGGATTTCATGTGTCACAGAATGATGTATGTCCTACAGCTCTCCAGACTTTGCCACATTCTCAAGAACTGCCAGCTGACTTTCTCTCACACTTCAAACTTAACTAAGAGTTGGATAACACCCACCTCTGTACACAGTGATTTACAGGCCTCCTAAATATAACATGGATTTAATGAATTACTTTTGTTTATTTTTACTTTTACCTTTGAAAATTTTGCATAATGCCCCCTCTGTTTTTATGCCAAAGAAATTTTAATGTTGCAAATACGTCTTAGAAACTGTTGCTCATTTTAAAATCAATGACTCCTCTCATGCTGTCAGATGAGAATGTAGATGGGTTGAACGGAAGCAGAAAAAAGACCAGTTACAGACATATTTTGACATTTTAAATGGGAGTAAGTGCAGATACCAGGACAGCGTAAAAGGCTGAAAATGCTATTTATAAAAATATTATACTGATATTATACTGATTTCATAATTATTTTTAAAATGCATTTTATTTATTTATTTTATGTATTTGTTTATTTCACTAACAAGACTGAGAACCTTAGATAACTCATCTCACAGCCTTTGCATGACTCATCCATCACTGTCACTTGCTCTGCTGTTTTCCATCAGTTTCAGTCTGTGTTCTTATGTCAGACCAAGAAAATTGTTGGTCTAAGGAAGCTGTCCCCCTGTCTTACAAAACTCCTTCTCTCCCATTTTCGGAATGATTTTTATTTTTATTTTTTCAATTGTTGGAGCAGGCATTGGATCAGTTATTGGCATCAGTCCTATCCCGGATGCTGCAATGCAACTTTTACTTATAAAACCAAACTTTGACACCGCAGTCCTCTCAAAATTTAAACCAGTCAAACAATTAAAACTTCATCTGGTGGTATACACACAATTGTAAGTATGTTTTTAGATGCAAAAAACATTTTTGAGATATTCCAGTCTGGCATGAAAACTATTTACAGCACTGAAACCTCTTCCTTAATTCTTATTGACCTTTCCATTTACTTGCTAAAAGAGAACATGCAAATCTTATGTTTTAACATTGTCCTGGCATTAAACACAGAGCTCTAGAATAGTGTGGGTCTTACTTATTTGAAATAATGCTTTTCTATCAGCCTATTCTGTCAACCCTGGTGATTTTGTTTCCAACTCAGTTTCTCTCTGTTGTGGAGTCCCACAGGGTTCTAATTTGGGGCCAGTATTATTCTCCTTTTACAGAATTCAGCCACGCTCCTTCTTGAGAAAAATAGCATCTCTTTACAGAGGTGACACTCAGATTTACTAACCTTTGAAACAACAATTCATATTCTCCATAACCACTGCCAGTCTGTCTCTCAGAAATGCAGCTTTGGGTCGTTGTGAACTTTCTAAATTCGAATGAGGACGTAGCAAAAGTAGTGAACTTTTGTAGCAGTGTTCCTCAAACCTCAGAGGTTATTATCCTGCAATTTATTTATGCTTCCCTGCTCCAACACACTTAATTCAAATGAATGGATCATCATCAGCTTGTCATCAAGGTCTGTAGAAGTCTGTTAATGATTCAGTTATTTGAATAAGGTGTGTAAGAGCAGTAAAGCATCAAAAACATTTTAAATCAGTCCCCCCAAAGGAATATACCTGGGAGGCCATGAAGATTACATTAACCCATATGTAGGAAGAAAAGAAAAGAAAACAAAACAATTTAATATTGTATTTTTAAAGTGGTTTGATAACTGCAAAAAAATAAAAAATCCTGCAAAGTCAGTGATTAAAGAAAGTTAAACTCTAGCTTTATGATCACATCCTTTTAATTGTTTTCCAGGATTTTTAGTTCACATTTCCTATTTTTATTTGTATTCTTTAATGCTTTATTTTTTTTAAATGTTAAGCTTAGCCCCAACAGGAAAGAGTTTTGAAAGTGGTGACCAAAATGTTTCAGGCTTTTCCATAAATCCAATCCAATCAGACCTCCTTTAATCCGAGCTACCTCCTATAGTTCCCGCAGGGGCACACTGAGGCTTCCCTAAACCAGCCAAGAGATCTGATCTCTACAGCATGTACTGGATCTACCCTGGGGTCTCTGCTCAGTTGGACATGCCCAAAGCATATCTCTAACCCCCAGGACATGCCCACGGGGAATTCTCAGCAGGTGCCTGAACCACCTGAATTGGCTCCTCTCAATGCAGAGAGGCAGCAACTTTACCCTGAGTCTATCCTGAATGACTGAGCTTCTTACCCTATCACTAAGAAGAATGTCTAGAAAAATCACAGCACATAAAGGACAAGCCTAAGATGGTCACTTATAATGTCCAATCTCAGATGGCACTGCATCAAGAACCATCACTGATCATCTTACGTTGCCTTTAAGACCTCATTCTCCACTGGCACCCATGCATTTATCAGCAAGACAAAGTAAAACCACATTCTGAGCACATTATAAAGGCATGGCTAGGGAGGAAGGAGGTATGGGCGCTGGACCAGTCTAGACACAGTTGTGACGTCCCCAACAAAGAATGTGTGGAGAGTTTTGAAATAAAAATGTAACAATGACAACTCCATACTGTAACAAACGTCAAGATTTAATGTTTTGAAAAATAGAAACAAAATAAGTCCTGAAATGTTTTATTGCTTGGCATCTCCAATTTGAGAATTCCTTGTGAAAAAGAAGAAGAAAAAAAGAAGAAGAAGAAGAAGCTTTATGCTTTGACCAAAGTGTGTTGCATCAACAAAAAAAACAAAACAAACAAAAATGGAATATTTTTAGTTCATACTGTCCTTGCTTTTTCTGATTTATTGTTTTATGGTCTGCTACCTTATTTGCTTTCTTAAGTTACATAACTTTTTTTCAGGTTTTTTAAATGTGCTTTGACTGCCACTCACATCGCTCACATCAACATACTGGTATCCTTTATTTGTCGACATTTTATTTATTATTCTATTCTTTCCTCCTCCGGCAGCAGATTTGTTCTCATCCCTTCATGTCTATGTTGCTCTGACACATGGCCAGGTGTGTCCATGCGTAGCATCCTCTAATGCAAAATGCATTATGGATGTCACATTTCTCTCCATCAGCACAACAAAGTCTCATACGCCCCTCTGTTCACAGTGATAATGAAAGTTAGAGCTACTTGCAAAAAGATGTTGGCGTGAAGGGGCTAGAATCAAAAAGCTAACGTCCCTGCCAAAATGAAAGTGCATTTTAAGTCGGGCCGACCTTGCTCTCCTTTTGTCTTCAAAGCTCACCCCCCTCTGAAACCCATTAATGATGTCAGCTTCAAACTGGCAGGAATCCTTTTATTCCTCATCTGATTGAAGCTGACAAGTCAATTTCGTAACTCTGTGTGTGTTTGTGTAAAGGCACAGGTGTGGATTTGAGTGTGAGAAAAACAGACAGAGGGCACGAGAGATTAAGAGAAAGCAAAGGAGCGAGCGATTTGGTTTGTGCCACATTTGTCTGTTCCTTTTCTCTTTGATGTGCATGTGTGTACACGATGAGACATTGGGGGTTGTTGGTGGTGGTGGTGGTGGGGGGCATGTCCAACTGTGACACCTCTCTGGAGAGAGGCTGCAGGGTTCTACGAGCACCAGTCAGACCTGCTGACAAACTCCGGAAAACATCAACACCTCGAATTCACGACAGCACGCTGTACGAATAGAGGAGATTTGCGCTGAGAAAGACAAAGAGTAGTTCAGCTGGAGTTTACTGCTGACAGATACACGCTGACATGAACTATATGGCTAAAAGTACGCAAAGACGAAGGAACCTTTATTAAACATGTCATAAGCTGCTACCTCTGCTTAGAATCACCTGCAACGTCACCTGAATCTTAAAAAGTTGGCCTCACTGACAGAATTTTAAATAACTTTAAATGACTTGGAGGAAAGTACATTTAGCAATAGATTTTTTTTCTTTTACTGATTCCTAAGGCCCTGTTGATCTCCAATATTGATTACCTGTTAGAAATGCTTGTTGTCTAATTCTGAAATTCCATACTTATGTTGTTTGTAAGATGCTGCATGTATCTGTGTCTGCAGTGCTGTTGCAGGAATTGATACTCATGTAAAAGATACACTCACCATTCGTGAGTCTTTATAAATATAATTTGTGCACCAAAAATATATACTAATCATTTCATTTGTAAAATTATGCTTGTGATACATGCAAATAAAAAAGAAAATATAAAACTTTGGAGCTGAATGGCAGGGAGGTTCACTTTCAGCAAAGAGTGAGGTTAAAATTCATCCTTAGACATGGGTTGAGAGCATCATTTTAGTTCATCCTAAAAGGTGCTGGATAGTAAAAGGCATAAAAGATAATCACTCTGAAATTTTGTTCCACTGGCTGTACAACGTGGACAGATATAATGAGGCTCGGTCTATTTTATTTCAGGATATCATCATAAAATAGAGAGTGGCGCCTTGTCTGCCTGTAGTCAGGGTTACCAACTTCTCATAAACAAGATGCTGTTTTTGAGTTGACTGAGTATTAAATACAAAAAAAAAATGTAGCACTTCGAGTTATCAGAAAACTAAATGGACTTCTGACTTTAATTAATATTAAAGATTATAAGGAGAACTATAGAAGGCCAATCACATACATGAAAGATAGACAGCAACTGGTAGAATTCAATGCTATTGTGATATGCAGAAGTTAGCACAGATACCTTCTCTTTAATGGAAATATACCATTTTTGTCCCTTTAGTTGGTTTTGGGTTTCTAAGGTCTTCAGGAAAAGTCCACAAAATGTTTTGATCAAAACATCACAGGGTGGCATGACATTATGAAAAATGTCTGATGTGGACCATCATTTTTAAGACTAGCTGACTAGCTACATATAAATAAATACTTTTGTGTATGATCTTAATGTTTTTCTACTTTGAGGTTCACAATTTAGACACACTCAAAAAAAAAGAACTTTACCAATAATAGATATAGTAATATAACAATTTTTAAGAAAAAAAGAGGAAAAAACTGGCATGTTCTGCAATATTTGGGGGGATTTGAGTTGTGATTAAAGATGGCAAAAATTATTGAAAAAAAAAAGTGTCCATCTGACTGCTCAGATGGACACTAAATAAACATTCTCAGCATGAATTATAAAAGTACCATTTGTTGTCATCTTTTTGTGTTTTTCTAACTAGTGATGTATTTGAACATATTAAACTGTCTGAGTTGCAGTACAAAAGCTCACCTATTCAACCTTTTATTCAACAATCTTTTCAGCTTTGTTTACAGCACCTAATTTAGGTTGGTGGAGTTTTCTTCTCAACTCCACTCCCTCTTCAGGGTGTACTTGTTTTAAGCTTCTTTTTTTTTCTTTACAGCTTTGTGGTATCTTCAGAAGCACAGTCACAGTAGCTAAACTGCAAATCTAAATGAATTTCAAACTTAAGTAGCCCACAAAGTGACAAGAATGTTGTATCTGAGATTCTTTATTAACCACTCTGTACAGGTTGTTGGCGATTGCAATTTCTGAAATGTCGAAGAAAGTTCTCTAAACAGTTACTAAAGTGAAATGTTCCAGTTCTTTTATAAAGTACAGTTGATGAAATGATTTATAAGAGGAGTGGACCTAAATACAATTCAATTCAGTTCAATTCAATTTATTTATATAGCGCCTATTTACGACAAGTCATCTCTAGGCGCTTAAGAAACC
>JBAMYA010000002.1:13643447-13656325 GCA_037176975.1 Arrhamphus sclerolepis
AAGGTCTTAACTCTAGTCTTAAATGTAGAAAGGGAGTCTGCCTCCCGGACCGAGGTTGGGAGTTGATTCCACAATAGCGGAGCCTGATAGCTGAAAGCTGAAAGAAGGCTATACCAAAGAGAAGTAAACTATATTTGAGTGCCTTTTACTATAACATGTGCAATGACAGTAAAAATGTCACTGAAGTTGAAAACTCTAACATAAAAGTTCAGAATCCAAAGGTTAATAAATATGGACTCTAGTGGAACAGTCAGAACAAACAGAAACCAGGCAGAATGAAAGCAAAAGAAACTGGAACAAAAATGTATTAACACTTCCATTTACGCCAGTTAACGCTTCCATGACAACCAGAACTACATAAAAAAAAAGAGTAAAACATAAACTAAAAAACAGACACGGTTAAGCAGCAGGCACCAAAAGCATATTTTGAATGCTTGCGAATCTTCAGGTAGTAAACAGGGGGATACGCTCAGGTGAAAGTCTGCTGTCTGAATACAGAAGATGTGAAAAAGTGAAGAGAAACCACACACAGACTGAAAGTAAACAAACAGATGTAAGCAAGAAAAAGAATTTACAAACCAAAATCCGAAACAAGAGTTAGACATGGAAATGCAAAGAGAGAAAGAGAAAAGAAAGTCTTTTCTGACAGTGTAAATCCTAAGGTGTTTCATGTTTGCCCCATCAAGTTTAACTTTTAAGATGTCATTTTTACATTTCAGGCAATACATTTAAATAAATGAATGAATGAATGAATGAATGAATGAATGAATAAATAAATAAATAAATAGCATTAGAAAGCTTAATGAAGTGTTTCAGCTGTTATATTGTCCCATTCTTTTTAGAAATATACATATTTCAAGATTACATCATCATTACATCATCAGCATCAGCAGTATTATTTTTTTATATATATATTTTTCCCGAAGATTTTTGTGTTTTTTTGTATTAACAGTGCCAGTACAGAAGCGTAAATTACCATTTTGAAGACCATAATCATTAAAAACCCTGGCTTTTGTACTTCTGTATGGATGGTCCTTTTCATCATTGGTCCAGAGCATATGACTCATTTCTCCCCCAAAAATTATATGGGTTACTGATTTGTGTGTGACCACAATGTATATTTCCGTTGTGCAATGGTCCATCCCAAATGCCTCAGTGAGTTTAACACTCCCTCTGGACAAGGTTAACATAACACGTCTTTTTTGCACATCCAAGTTTTAAGTGGCATTTGCAAACGTTCCAAAAGTAATCCCATGTGGTTACGTCAGCTATCGAGTGATGACACTTTCAGATGCTGTCGGAGTGGTCAGAGATCACAGGTGTACATGTTAGACGTACACCCTCGCTCTTTACAAACAGAAATTCCTCCTGACATTTGGAGTCATTTAATGCACTGTACACGAGCCAAAAATAGTGAAAACATTTGGGATCCATCCCATTTGCTTGTTTCAAAGTCCAGTCCCACTCTGTATACATATATAGCCCTGCATTTTTACACTGACAAAAATGCTAATGTGACTATAATGTGATTTTATTTATTTATTTATTTTTAATTTAGGACAGGTTACTTCTCTCTTATAATTACCTCTGTGTAGCATCTCTGAATATTGATGGCTGTACTTGAAAAAAATCGCTGTCATTATTACATATGTCCTTTGAATAACAAGAAAACAAGACTATGGTAATAATTGGATTTTTGAGAGGCCTTGGTTGTTGGTAAGGGGGGTGGAAGTCCCACAGTAAATGAAAGAGATGAGAGGACTAGAGAAAGAAAAATAGCACATATCTGACATCAGTTTTCTGAATTGCTGCGCTGTGTGGATTCATACAAAATGACTTAAGCTGTACTATCTGGGTTACAACATTGCTTTATAATGAGATGCTAATTAGATGACCACTTAGCCATTAGTTCAATCATTTTCCCTCTCCTCTCGCTTCTTTTAGCTTATCTTTTTTTCCCTCACTTCTGAGATTGACACGTTGGCATGTGTCAGATGCCTTCTGGTTTCACATAGCTGCACTTTTATCACATCGCTGTCTCCACACGACTGTTTCTAAGGCAAATGCGAACTGCGGTCCAATGAGAGGCTTTATCACTCATTATATTAGATATTTTCTGCTGCTAAAAATGCAAATATCTGTGTAATTATTGAAGCCTGAGCAAACGCTTGATCCCAGCTGGCCCCAGGTCATTCATTATTTTTAATTTTTTTTCAAGAACTTGACAAGTCAACCGTCCAATCACAGTGCAAAATTAATACACTGGAAAGGTTTGAGTGTTCTATTTCCATCAAACACTGCAGATAATGGCTTGAATAAAAGCAGCAGTGCTGAAAAACATGCTTCAGTATGGATGTAATCCCCACACATCAACCCAGGTTAGACCACATCTGCTGATGTGACAAGCCATGACACTTAAAATAAACATGCTAAATAAAAAAAGAGAATTGTGATAGAGCTGTTTTAAATGAAACTTAAACTATTTCACTGGACGGAAAACATTTTCACACTCAACATTTGGTACTTTATTTTTGGCTTTCCAGGCTTGTATTTGGCTTCAATCATTTCACAAGGCGTAGTGTCACTAATGAATATTAAAACCCTCAGATCATGTGATCAAGCACTATAATGAATGCAAAGTATTTTGAACAGAAATGCATGTCCCTTCCTTGTTAATTTTCATGAGGCTTGAATTTGTTTACATTTGACAGCTTGTAGCTCATGAATTCGATTTGAGTGCTCATTTTTCTAGCAAAATGTCATTGAAGCGTTCATTCTTTTCTTTTTTTTCATATTTCTCAGCAGTGTACAAGGATGATTAAAATGCTGGTATTTTACCAGTTTTCATATCTCAAATATTGCAGTTCGCTACTTCTTGCTGTTTTATGGATTTTGAAATTGAGAATTGAATTTTTTTGATATTTTTACTGATGGTCATAAAAACGAATGCACAGTTAAAATCAACTAATCCAATTGATGATGTTTTTTAAGTTCATACAACCATGAACTCAGCAGATAAGAGAACATTATGCCCTATGGTCTCCATTCATTCTCATTCTTCATTTCAGTGCAATGTCCATTGGCACTGGACACTTAATGCTAATTCAAAAATGTTCTATAATTACTTTGGAAAGAGGGTAGAGGACTTTTTTCCCCTCCCATATCTATCCTCACTGATTTAATTTCTCTTAATAAGCTTGTCCAGAAAATGAAGTATAAGCAAAATGAATGCTCTTTGCCTTGAATGAGGGTATCAAACTTACTGTGATAGAGGAGAAACTGCTAAGTCTTTACTTACCAAAAATAAATGAGGCATATTGCCTCAGACTAGATGGCTGCCATTTGACCTTCAAATAAAGTCATTTTAGATATTTGCTCACAGTCTGCCTGTTGCCCTTGACTTGAAATAAGACAGGCATGAATGTTACCTTAAACATAAATGTTACTTGGTAGCTATAAACTAGGTTATTTCAGGACCCACGGGATGGCACAGTGTCATGCAGAGCCCTTATATTCTCTGTAAACATAGTTCATTATTCTTGTAATGTCATGCCAAGTATCTGATTTGATTTGGTCAAGCTACGTTGAAGTAATACTGGCAGAAGGTTAGCTAGGTTAGTGTGCAGACAGGGGTTAAGAGTGTAGAAACTGGTCATATGGTTTAATGAGCAAGCGTTCGGCTCAGGGAAAAACAAAGTAAGGACACAGAGGAGAGAGGAAGACAGAGAGGCTTCCTATCAAGTCAAGACATCGTGCAGCATAAAAGTGAGCCCTCATTAAAACTGAACATGCTCAGTTCATCAGTGTGGTTCTTTTAGCTGGCAGTCGTTCAATATATTCAAAACTATGTTTGCAAAGATCATTTAGATGTAGTGATGGAGCCGGGTGAAATAGTAGCAGGTGTTACATAGAATAGGATTTCAGATGGATTTCTGACTTTGAGGATTTCCCAACTTTCTGATGCAACTCTGACATTTATTTGGCAATCTGGACTTTTAATTAAATAGAGAGGGAATTACAATTTCTTCATGTAAGCTCACTTATCCGGGAATGTCAGATAAGAGCATTTAAGCAAAGTGAGTGAAATGGATTTTATGTGTTCTTCCTCCCTGAGATGTTGCAAGACACGAATCTCATTTTGGCAGCCTTGCAGCTGTGATAACCCCGGTGGAGCCAGAGAACTACAATACCCTCAGATATAGGGACTTCTGCAAATGTGCCAATGCAGCAACACATATGAACATGCACAGACAAACATTGCTTCTGACTGCTGTCTCTTTCTATCTTCCCTGGTGCTTTTGTCTCTGCGTACAAACATGGGTCTAAGTGGCCACATCAGGCAAACAGCATCGTGCTTTAACTCCCTTCTTGCTTTCTCAAGGCCCAGGGGGCTTTGCAGGAATGGATTTGTCTATTAGCTCGTAAAGAACATTGCTCAGTGCCATATCGATCATCTGAGCTGTAACGTTTAGGGTCTTTAAGTTGTAGAGTTGATCTAGTGGTACATGGACTCCCCTGGCTATTTTACCAGGGTGAGAGATGATCAACTTAACCCTGGTGCTGCACTTGGCCAGAGGAAATGCTATAAACACGTCCGCTAGAGCCAGGAACCGTTTTTATTGAACCGTTCGTTCAGCCAACCAGGAGAAGCTGAGGAGCAACCATGAATCCGCCAGGTGTCTCATCGTAGCAGCAGGATGGTTGTATGCTTTCCCTCTTCTTTAATAGCAGTCTCATCACACAGTTAGCCATGCAAGGCTCTGTTCTTGACAAGCTGTCAGGATGTTGGACTCCACCCTGCTGTCCTAATGATGGACCTTTACAGCTCACTGATCCAAAGGAGGACCTATTGGACTGTAGTTCTGGTTGATGGGGGTTAGGGAAGTATCTGTGTGTGTGTGTGTGAGAGAGAGAGAGAGAGAGAGAGAGAGAGAGAGAGACAGAGTGAAAAAAGCTTCGGCTAGAGTGAAAGAGATAATTTTCTGTTCTGTCTCCCTGTAAATGCTTATGTCACTTCTGCGTCCTTGTCTTGCTGCCACGGCAACAGTCATCAAATCAGAACATCAGCCATAGCTTTCATCTCACGCTGTCCGCTTGCTGCCTACATACTGTCTGTATACATGAACGATGCAATGAAAACATCACATGGTCCAACCACCACTTGCCATTTTAATAAGCAGTCACATCCTACACAATTCCACAATCACCTACACGGCAGAAGATGTGAGAGGAGAGCTGCTTTTTTTTTTTCTTCATAAACAGTCAATTAAGCTGGCTTAAAACTGTTTTTAGCTCCCAGCACTGTTGGAGTATAAAATAAAAGGGGAGCATGGTGAGTGGCACATGAATAAGCTCACAGCAGAAAGGAACAATAGCTCTGAGAGTGTACACAGAGATTAGTGGAAATCAGAGTGTTCTGCACTGGGGAGGAGAGGGGGTGGAGGGCACAAAGGTGGCTGTATGGACACACACGCTCTCAGATGCCCACACATGCTCCTGCCGTTTTTTTGTTATGTGTGTGAGGAGATCAGCGGGAGATGTATTTTGGAGGGGTGGTTGAAAATTCAGCCACAAAGGACAGTTTGACTGACATGAAAATGGTTGCTATGCAGGGGAGGGGAAAGAAGACCTGTTCAAAACAGAAGTATCTAAAATGTTTGCTAGCAGGTGTTGAGAAAAGACACTGGCTTTCATTAATGGGCTCCTGGTATGCTGAATTAAACAATAATGGTGAAAGGCAAAGAAAAGTAAGCAAATCAAGACCTTTATGTCCTGCACAATGCCATGAATCTGTCGCCAAGCAGCCCTCTGCTGAGAGAAAGCTGAATAATGAAGGTACAGGTTCATTGTCCGGGTGATAACCAGAATTATCATCTGTGCCTGCATGGGGACTTGAATGCATTTGCCAGGAGGGCGACAGTGATAGTAATGACAGCGTAGTGGTTTCCCCGCCATTAACAGTCGCTGCCATTTTAGTTTTACTGCTTGTAGTAATGGCTGATCTTCTGCCGCGGACGGATGCTGTCTCCGATGCTGCCAGGGATACCTCTGCCATGCGTGCGTCAATGCCATTGTTAATGGTTGCCATCACAGCCGCAGTGCCAGTAGTAAAAGCTGTCGTTACATGGCACGATGCCCTGAGCCTGTCAGACCTCCAGGGCGCGTACGCCACCTGTCATTGTCAGCGCTCAGCTCTGGCAACTACATACAGCTAATGGTCCATTGGGTCTCACCCAACAATCTGCTGACCAGTATGAGTACTGCTGGTTGCATGGCAGGAAACTTAGTTACATGCATTCTTGTCTGAGCAAACGCATAGGATGTGAACTTTTTTAGCAGGGTTGACTCACGGACCAAACATAAATAAATAAATAATTTAATGACATATGAGAGTTTTTTTCACCGATGCATTTGCCCAGGGATGGACTCTTTGAATCACTGGAGACTCTTCTGCATGATTTATGGGAGTAGATGCAACCTTTATCACATGCAGCTTTTAATTGTAAAAAGAAACACACATACACACAAGCACAGTAGGACTTTGAAAAGCTGTTAATTGTTAGAGTTAATTAAGGTAAACATTAAATGAAGAAATGTTTAATTGGTTTCTCTTGATGAGGGTAGGGATCTGGGGTGACCAGGATCTGCATGTGTAAATAACAGAAAACTCCTTCAGGCCTTGGCTTAACTTGCCGAGTCCTCCTTTCCTCCCTGACTCTGCTGTTTTTTCCCTTCCCCTCTGCACACGGCATTCATGCGTGTGAACGGACCACGGACTCACACACCTTTTGCCCCAACCAAGCTGTCAGCAGCACAAATGAGGTGCTTTTGTCGAGTGGCATTGATTTGATGTATATAGGCGTTTAATGCGAAACCGGCAGTCCTTGAAGAGATTCATTTGTTACGATGAGACATGACAGATTGGCAGATATCACCTTCATATTTACAACCAAGTATTGTCCCATTGCTGACAGCACCCACACAGGCTGTTTATTTTTAGCTTTTTATTTTTGAAAGAGGTACTTCTGTTGATATGTGTGTGCTGATGACTGATACTCATCGCAAATAGTTTGACTGACCACTTTTAATCTGTCTGAAATATTCCACTGTGTACATATAACGCGCCTCACGAATACTTACAAAGTATTTTTTTTTCTTTCTTTTTAATTTTGTTTGCTTTCTGAACAGCTGACACCTGTTCCATATAACCCTACAACCACATAGATAATCATGCTGTTAAATAAATGGCTTTTTAAAATGCTTCAGATCGCTGCTAAAAGCACAAACATTTTATGGGTAACTTGGGAAAAGGGAGTGGTAATGTCAGGAGAGGGGAACTGAATTTGCATTGCGGTGTCTGCAGCTGTAAGTGTGTATGCTATGAATCTATGTGTGCATGTGTGTGTTTTGGAAGAAGCAAGCAGACAATTGGACAGCTGCTTGCTCACCCAGTCACCCTGATGTTGTAGAAAAGCTTCTCATAGCCAATACAGGGCTTCTGCCACTGTTTTACTGAATGTGCTGCTGCTGTCCAAACAGATGCTCAATGGCATTTCCAGATACTGTTTAAATGTGTGCATGTGGGCGTGTATGTCTGTGGCTGCACACAGGGCATTTGTGTTTGCGTCAGAGCGAGTGTGCATTTTCTGTTATTGCCTGTGTGTGGTTGTATTTTGCTCCAAACAGATGTTTTTTGTTTTGCTTTTTTTCTGCTGTGTGTGGACTGGCTCAATCGGATTAACAATAGCTACTGTGTTGAGTTTTGATAGTTTGGATAACTGTAGAGTCTATTTCTTCTTTATACCAGGAAAGTATGAATTATCATGAAATCCTTTGGAGATAAAGCATTTTTCTGTTGTTGTTTTTTGTTTTTAGAAAGATCTATTTTCTATGATTTCATGTCATTCAGTTTGATTTGATACAAACTGAACATTATCGAATATCCAAATGTTTGGACATTCTTTTTTTTCCATTTTTTTTCTCTAGATGTGTAATTACAGACATTTAAATATATATATTGGGAAATCATCAGGGCGTCTTTGTTAAATTATATCATGAGAAAAGAAATACATATGATAGTTTTTTTTTTACTTTGTTCTTTTCTTTGATGCACAAAATTATCAGTGAAATACAATCAGGTTGGTTTATTTAATGTAGACTGTTCTACAGTATCATGTCACTCTGAAGCACATCCTCTTTGTAAATATGGTGCAGTTTCTGCATAACAAACTCATGCAACTTTAAATTGTTGAATGCCAACAACCTGTTTATGATTGCTTCTATTTTATTTACATTTGAATCAGAATTTGACTCATAATCATCGCTTCTCACCTTGTCAGTGGATAATAATCACTGAGCACTGTGACCAATGCAGCATACATACACTGAACTACAAAATGTACACTGTAAAAAACAAAAAACAAAAACATTAAAGCTCTAGCATAACCACTTTTATAGTAGCATGTTATGTACTACCAAAGACCACTGTGCACATGTACAGTGCATACTGCATATTGGGTTTTATGTGCAGCAGAGTTTCTGACATTATGTTCACTGTATGGAATGTAGAAGAACTTTTAACTTCCATTTGGTAGGTAACTGTGTGAGCCATCATATAGTCTCTACCTATCACTGGTTGACTTCAACCAAGCAGATGGTGGAGTCAAACTAGTGGAGTCAACTGAAAGACAAAAAAAAAAGGCTTTAGGGTTGCCTTTCTATTGAAATGGATACCATCAAGTTACTGTTGATACATGTTAAATGTACTTATAAAATGATTCCAGCAAGACAGATTCTCCCATAGACACGATGTTTCAAATCACACAAGAATCCAGCTGCCTTGCAGGGTAAGTTGTACTTTCATTTTTGATATTTTTTTTAATATCTCTGCTTCTCTTGCTACTAAATTGTGACACTCTCATTTCACATTCTCTCTAAAAGCAAACATCATCTAAGCTCTTTGAACCTGCTTTTTGTCCAAGTAGCTAAATGTGAAATTCTGTACAGTGGGACATCTGATCTGATTTTTATTTCCTTATTCTATTATTTTCATGCTCATTGACCTCAACCCAGAAAGAAAAAAAGGGGGCGCTAAGTTATTTAATACAAAACAAAGACATTACCTACAATCACTTTCAGAGCTTCGTACAGTCTTCTTTAGCACGTGAAAAAATCTCACATAGACCCACCTTTAAGACCTGTCCTTATTTGGAGGGAAGTGGTTCATTTAATTTGTTGATTTTGTTTTATTCGGAAGGAGGTTGTTGTTTTAATTTGTTAACTCGGGGAAAAATAATAGGCAGGATGCATGATGAAGCATGAAGGTGAGCAACAGCAGCTAACAATGATAAGCCAATTTCCCACCGTCCATATGTTACCTTAGGGTGTATAATAATGAAGGCACCACAGATCTGCAGGTTTTAAACAGAGCATGTTTCTCGTTTAGTGTCTCTTTTCTTTACTGGAGGGTCTTCGTGGTGTTGCATTCAAGATACATACCTCTATTCCTCCATATATTCCATCTGTGGTGGATTAAGGGAATGATTGTGGGTTGAGAGAGAAGATCCCTGTATGATTTAGGAAGAAGCAGAAATGAGTTTACCCTGCGAGATGTGTGGAGCAATGATCACCTCGGGGAAGCATGAGCCGGGCCCCCATGCTGCAGAGAGAAAAAGATAATGGTGTCTGTGGCTGAAAGTGGGTGAATGTGGCTTTTCTCTCCTGTCTTCTTTCCCGTCTTTTTTGGGTCAGCACCAGAGACGGGTCAGATGGTGTGGAGGAGACTGAGGAAGAGAGAATAAATGAAAGTAATATCTCATATCTGTTTGTGCCCCTGGTTGCCCTGAATCATAGTCTCACTATTATGCTTTCTGATTTATGTAATGTTGGAGAATCTTTTTTTTTTCTTTTCTCTTCTGCTTTACAAGACAGGAAATGGGCAGGTGAAAACTGCTATAAACCTATTTAGAACTGTGATTCCATAAATGCAACACACATGGATTAGAAATGGAAATTAAATTGAAATCTTGGCTTGCAAAATCATCTTGGGAACTACATCTTTTTTTCTGGTTCAATATTGAGTCGGACTTATGTAAGAGATATTTACATCTCGACCATCTTAGCTGAATGGTTTTCCCCTGACATTTGAGGCACAGGGAGGCAAAAAAAAAAAAATCAAGCACATATCTACAGTGTGCTACATCAGTGGAATGAATGTGTGCAAATGCAAGATCATTGCCAACAGCTGGCCAGAGGCAGGGAGGCAAAAAAACAGCGACAAGAATCTGTGGATTAATGTTTTCAAGACCATTGGCGGTCCATATGAGCCGACTCTATAAGTAAAATTTTATCACAGGCGAATGATATCATTGTTAGAATGTAACATAGGCTATCATCACTGCTGAAACAAACACAGCTGGTTGGTGGTGCTGCAATCATTGGTTAATACTTTAATGAAGACATGATGGCTCTGAGATCAAAACCTCTCCAACTGAGATTACTGCTCATTGTCTTTCAGTTTAGTGTGTTGGAGTGTAAAGACTTGTCTTGTAAAAGCAATTATTTTATGCTGCAGTGTAGGCTACACTTTGCAGACTTGGAGTGTTTATTCTACAAACATACAAAAAATGTTGGGATTCTGTGTGAAATGTACATAAAACCAGAATGCAATAATTTTGCAAATCCATATTGTATTCCTAGTAGAACATTAAGAATATATCAGATGCTGAAACATTTTACCATTTAATGGAAAATATTAGCTCATTTTGGCTTTGATGGTAGCAACACATGTAGATGGCAACAACCATTGTGAAGTATTTTCTCTTCTTTTAATAACTGTCTATGAAAATTTGGGAAGTGAGGAGACCAGTTGCTGGAATTTTAGGATGTTGTCCTATGTTGTCCTATTCTTGTCTGTCTCACTGCTCAACAGTTCTGGGCTGAATTCTTTGTATTATGATGTGCCAGATATTTTTGATTGATGAAAGTTCTGGACTGCAGGCAGGTCAGTTGGGTCAGTCACCAGTCACCTGGGCTCTTCTCCTGTGAAGCCATGCTGTTGTGATGGATGCAGTATTTAGTTTAGCATTGTCTTGCTGAAATATGCAAGACCTTCCCTGAAAGAGATGAGAGCAGATGTTTCTCCAAAACCTCTATGCACTCTTGAGCATTTATGGAGGCTTTCCAGATGTGTAAGCTGCTCACATCATTAGCAGCCTCATTTCTGATGAAATGAGGCTGCATTTCCTCTTTAGTCCCAAGGACATGGTGTCCATGGCTTCCAAAAGGAATTTCAGTTTCTGATTCATCTGAGCACAGAAGAGTTTTCCATTTTGCCTCGGACCATTTTAAATGACCTTTGGTCCAGAGAAGACAGTGACATTTCTACATCGTATTCAAATATGGCTTCTTTGGATGATACAGCTTTAATTCCTTTGTGAATTGCACGGTGACCTGTGTTCCCAGATGATGATTCCTGTGAGAGTTCCTGAGCCCATGCAGTGATGTCCAGTAGAGAATCACGAAGTTTGATCATATCTTATTTTTGACCTTCAGCCTTGTCCCTAGCACACAGACACACCTCCTGATTCTCTTCTTCTGATGGTAGGATCCTCTTAAGTGTTTGCAATTTTGCATTGAGGAAACTTTTTCTGAGGCTCAGCCTCTCTGAAATGTTAAATTAACTCATAAAAGAAGCAAAACAATAAAATACAACTAAAACAGAAATAAAAAGACTCAAAGTCCAACTACTGGAACAATTATACCCAGTCATTTTACTTGAACTGTTGTCAAGTAACCAAATTGGTTGTCAAAAGCTCCACTATTTGTTTTTAATTTGTGCCAATCACTTTCATAGTCTTATGTTTCCCCTCTTGCAGTTTTTTTAAGATGTGTTGTTGCCTTCAAAGTTGAAGTAAGCTAATATTTTCCATGAAATGGTAAAATGTGTCAGTTTCAACATCTTATGTATTGATGGATGAATAAAATGTGGGTTTATGAGATTTGCAAATCATTGAGCTTTATCATAATGATTTGCAAATCTTTTAAATCATCATTTACGTTTCACACAGCATCCCAACATTTTGGCTTGTATTTGTCACTTCCTTTTCTTTTCCCAAGGACCAAGAATAATAATAGTAACCTGAAGTTCTCCAAGTCTTTAGCCTTGAGTCATGAAAGTAACTAAATCCTGCAGCCAAACAGGTGCTCAAAGTTTGAAAAAATAGGAGTAACCTTGCTGTAACAGAGTGGATGATATCACATGCTGTTGCTGGGTTTTGTAGTAGCAGGGATGCAATCAACAACCAATATTGTGTTTTAAATCTCCCAGGGTATGTATTATGGACTTACCCCCAAGGTAATATGTTCTTTCATGGTAATATATAAACCCCATTTCAAGAAAAAAACTACTATATTTTTTAAGTTGCCACAATAACTGGAACCTGTAACTGGTTTGAACCTTTGGTACCCATCCAGAAGTATATATATTTAGTTTCATCTTTGTTCAAATGTATTTTGTTTAGGAACTATAAACAAATGTAGAGTTTTTTTGTTTGTTTTTTTTAAAGACAATAATACAAGTAATACCATTCTGGGAGATTCTCAGTCAGGGGCAGGCTAGTGTGTTAGGATTGGGTATAAAATTAACTTCCACCAAAGACTATGTTCAACTCAGTATGGGTCATGGCTCATCACTTTGAGTTGAGCTTGGTCAAAGGATCATTATTATGTTCAAAAGAATATATTTTCCAGTGCCAGACCTAAAAGAACTTAGTTCTCTCAAGATGTGCATTGCATAATATGTCCATCCATCCATCTTCTTCCGCTTCATCCGTTGCCGGGTCGCGGGGGTAGCAGCCTGAGCAGGGACATCCAGACTT
>JBAMYA010000002.1:13656425-13673738 GCA_037176975.1 Arrhamphus sclerolepis
GCCGCTTGTATCCGGGATCGTGTTCTTTCGGTCATGACCCAAAGTTCATGACCATAGGTGAGGGTAGGAACGTAGATACGTGCATAATATGTGACAGATTCAAACGGTATGGAAATGTCAGAATATAATGACTGAGGAAGCAAACCACTGTCAGATGTGTGTGTGATCTCTGAGCCCTCAGGTGACACGGCATGAGAAACCATCACGCCATCATGATGAATGTAGATATAAGGGCCACTCAAAACAGTCCACCGTCACATCCAGAGATGTAACCTGAAACTGACCTGCATAAGGATGAAAGCCATAAATCAAATCTGTGCAGAAATGTCTGAGTTCCCTGCATGTACAAGTTAATCTCACATGGACAGGGAGACAGTGGACACATGTTCTGTGGTCACATGAGTCTACATTCAGCTTCCTTTAGGGACAAATAGAGATTTTATTTCTAGATATCAAAGATGAGAAAGACTATCCAGGCTCTAATCAGCAAAATGCGGTGGTACTGGGTACATGTGTCCATGACGTTGGTGATGTCTTTGTGTACCATTGATTCAGAGGAGCATAATGCAATTGTGTAGAGAGCAATGGTACCATCAAAGTGTTCTTATTTTTGCTTGAAATGGGGACAAAAAAAAAAATCTTAAAGAGGTGCAACTGCTGAAACCATCAACACATTATCAACATGTGTTTTAAACATTCTTGTAAATGACCTCAATGCTTCAATCCTGCTAAACAAGTCTGAAGCAGAATTGGATTCAGAATATGAAAGTGGACATCGTTATGATCTGTGACAATAAAAATTACAGCTGACCGTCTCGGTTATATAAATGCTACATTGATAACCTGCTATCGTGTAACAATAAACAAATGCAGAGCTGTATGTAGAGCTGAAATGCCATGCTATATTTCAGTCACTTGCCTTCTATCTACATTTTTCTTGTATACATCCATGTTAATAAAATAATATGTGAAAAGTACAGCACAATGCCAACTCACTCATAAACATCTCCAGCCAAGAAATAGAAAAGATAATGATGGTGTTCCAAAACTGCTTTTGGTATTTTGGTGGCCAACGATCGAGGCTGTCTTGGCATAATAATCATTAAACTTGTGTGCTTTTGTGCTTACAGCATGTCACAGAGAATCAAACTGTGAAACTTAGCAACTACAGTTCACGCAAAACAATGCACAAAGAGTGACAGCCAACACAACACAATTAATTTACCACTCACTTTTCAGAGTTCCTAGGTTTTTCAGCAAGGTTCATCCATAAAAGAGTCGTGAAGGTACAAAAAAGCTAAATACAATTGCTTAATTTGTAACCCAGAAATTCATTAAATTGTTTTAGCCTATTCAGAACCTTAGTCATCAGAGGTTCTTTTAAATGTGCTACAGAAATAAATTTGACTTGAAATGACTTGAAATGTTACAGACCAACTTTCTCTCATATCAAAGACTCATTTTGTTAAAAAAAAACAAAAAACTTCTTAGTAGGAAGTGCTATCAAATTCATTGGTTTGGGAAACATGCTCAGCTTGCTGTACGACTGAAAACATCCCCCTTTTTTTAAATGAATGCTGAAGCTCATCCTCTCGTGGATCTGCACTGTGTGGATTCAGTGTATAGGAATAATACAATATACATTTACCCAGTTTTTGAAATTCATGTCATGTCTAAGATCATCATCTATCATCGTAATGTTATGAATAAGTCAGACTGTGTGGAGAAAGCATAATTGGGTCACTTTAACAAATTGCAGATTTTTTTGTAATATGGGTGGAAGAATTTGTTGTTATTAAAGACTAAGATCCTCTCTCCCTCCATCCATACAGTTATTACTTTTACTTACCTGAAGCATTTCAAGGCTACTAGTGAAAAAGGTATTTCTTGTTGCTAGGTCTCTGTGAAACACGTAAATTGTGGAAACTATCATGATTAACAAATAAGTGCTGCTATCTTGCTGACCTATTGTCCGGTAATCTCACATCGCACATGACAATAGAGAGGTAATAAAGCTTAAGTCTCCTCTTTTTCATCAGGATCTATTGTGCAGCACCAACTCTATTCCCTCATCACTTCATTCCTCATGGATTGTTTGCGTGCCTTCAGTTTCTTCTGGGATGTCTGTTGTTTTTTCTGTTTTTGTTTTTTTTTTTTTTGTTTTTTTTATCTATTGCAAGCAGTACTGCTGGGTGAAAGCAGTAATCACATGCAAGGTGAAAAAAAATGGTGTAATGAATCAAAGTTGGGCTTCAATTCACTCAATTGGTTTCCTTGTCAAGCCCTTTTTTTTTTTTAATGGCATTATATATTTATATAATGTGGTTTGAACTGGAATATAATTGAACTGTGCATAACTGGACTGGCATTGAACTTTCTTTTTCATGCCTTAAAATTACATTTGTTGTATATGGCGCTTTACATACAAAGTGAGGTAAATTGAATCAGAAGACTCGTAACCTGAGCATCCAGCAGAATGTATGAAAATGTTTGATAGAAAAGAAACCTAAAACAATGTGGAGATTGAGCAGGAGCAACTGTGACAAGCTCCACAACTGAGCCAAAAAACAAGGAAGTCAAATAAAAGTTTTACCATACAGTTTTTACACTATATATTTTGTTGTGCCAATAGTTGACATCAGCGATCACCCTGCACATAGCTTTTGATCATTTGTCAAGTCACTGACTCCTCTCTCCCTCCATTTCTCAACACCTCCCAGTATCATCAGCCGCAGACTGTAACCACCTGCAGTGAATGTGAATTAACAGACGGCATGCTGCTAGCAGCACCTTGCTTGCCACTGAAACAGATTCATCACACAGACCTAGATACTGCCTTCCCTCACCAGTACACACATGCAGGCACGCACATACTTTCACCCTAGAATAGCGCCTTACATATCATTGCACTTCCACAGCATACATTCTGATCAGAAAAACAATAACATTGGCAACAATTTCTTCCTTGCAGATTTTTGTTTTCTGGCTTTTCAAATTTGTTAGGTAGGTCCATCTGAGAAGATGCTCCAATCTGCTCAAAATTCACTTTTTTACTTAAATAACATCCCTGTTCACTTCTCCGCAATTGTTAAATTTATCTATGACTTTGAGTTGCTGGAAAATCAATGTCAATCAGAAGTTGAAAGGATGAGCGTGGCCAGTTTGTCCACAGGTCAGAGGTGCATTGTGGGATATTGACAAGTCCCCAGTGCTGCATTGGCGCGTTGAGAAAACACATCTACAGCAATATTATTGACAAAGTCAGGACAAGCCCACACATCAGTAAAGTGGACAGATACTTTATCATCCACTGAGAGGAAATTTGTTTTCACGCTCAATGACAGAAATGAGGTACAGATGAAGTGTTTGTCTTTGTACTGGAAAGACTATAGTTTTATTGGTGTGTCAAGAGTCCTTCTTCATGTTGATACAGTATGTTCTTTTTGATATGTGACAAACAATTTTCTGATATGTAAAATTTAAAATGTCATTCCATGCGTCGTAATGTGTCATGTAGAGGAGTTCCACTTCGGGATGGCACAGAGGAATAAAGCGTTGCTTATAAATGTGGCAGCAGCACCTCTGACTTCACATCCACAAACATGACAGGTGTCCTTGACTGGAAGCCAGCGTGGGATCCCATTCTTGTCAGCAACTCCATTGCTTGTGTGGTCACCTTTAGGCTGGCAGAGGAGTCAAAGGCACTAATGCATCACCACATCATCATAAACTGGCTTTTAAACTTTGTGCTCATGATAAGCAAGACTTTCCCTCTCATCTTTAGTATGAAGAGGCATCTGTGATTTCCAAGAAGGGTTTCAGATCTTGATTTGTGAGACCACGGGAGACTTTTTCCACTCACTGCAGATCTTAAATGAGAAATGCTTATCAGTTTGGCTCTTGTTGACATATGTTTATCTATTCAATGTCAGAGTTACACACAAACACACACACACACACACAAACAAACATATATACATATATATATAGATAGATAGATATATTTATGTCTACACACACACATATATATACACACATATATATTAGGGGTGTGCAAAGCAGCTGGTATTTGTATCTGTATTTGTATTTGAGTAAAATTCAAAATAGCCGTAAAAGTACATTTTTTTGCGTTAAACTTCTGATTTACGTTATATTTAAGTATTCTTTATTTATATCCATTATAATAATTATGGATATGCGATATTGGTTGATGTTTTTCCATAAATTCAGCAATGAACATGTAACCAGGAGGATCACTGAAAATAAATTAACATAACAGTCATTACCTTATCCATGGTTAAACCAACAATAAAATACCATTGTGAACATTATGAATCTCACTTTCACCTAAGTTAATGAGTGACAGGAGGCTATGCTGAGGTTAACTAGCCTTATAGCCTACATCCTACATCTTTTACATCTTGCTGTCTGCAAAAGACAGAGTAAGTTAAATGTACCATAAAACTCCCACAAGTGCATACAATTCAACACAACTAGACACGTTAACATTACTCTGTCAACAGCCTATTGTCTAAATTACTGAGCTAACAGAGCTACGAAAACAGAATGAACATGAGAGCACCCGACTGCAGACGTCAATAATGCAGCGTAATGGAATAATCTCCCGATCAAACTCCGCTTCCGAAAGTTATAAACTGCCTCCGGAATCCTGTTAAGGTACAAAAGTGTATTCAACAAAAACAGCGACGCAGTTAAGTGTTTTGTTTTTTTTTGCTCAGTCGAGCCTTCTCTGTTACTGTGTAGAGCAGCCTGTCAGTCACCTCTTTCACTGCCCCAGACTCCTGAACGTCACTCACTCATCCGGACACTGTGGTCTCAGGAAACGCAGCTTTGGATAAAAAGTTTTTCTTGTTCCCAAATACAAATATTTTTTTAAAAGTATTTGTTCGAAATAAGTATTCGTAAAAAACACGTTATTTGTGCCCTTCCGAATACCGTATTCGGGTTCGACTCCACCCCTAATATATATACATAGCAGGAACAAGACGAAGAAGAAGAAGTAAAGAATGCTTAATCCTGCTCTGAAATATTAATCAGACTGTGAGAGAATAAAAGTGCATAAAATGAAGAATATGGCACAAAGGGCATGAAAAGTTCAGCCAAATTAAGCATTTAAAAAAATCTTAATTATCTTAATTCTTGATGCTGCTATTAATCCCGAAAGTGAATTCTGGACTCTCAAAATCAAATGTTTAGATGATGCACCTCTGAGGTGAAGTGTATCATGAGAATGGTACAGCTCTTGCTCTGGCTTGATTCAGAAGAGTTATCCTCACAGTTTTATCTCATTTGATTATATTGGTGTTCCATAAATTAGCACAGAATCATCAGCATATGTCAAAGGTGAAACAAACTGTCCACTGCTGCAAGGCAGGAGAGGGAAGTCTCTTTATGTAAGGCATAAAATTGTTATTGTCTATGATTTAATGTGCATGGTGAGCAGTGCCAGAAAAACACAGGTTACGGTTTGAGCTCTTTACTGTAGGAAATGAAGGAGGACATGAATTTTAAATCAATGTACTTTATGTCTCTTAGCAATGGAAACACATTCACAAGTAGCATTTGTTCTGATTAACAAACAGCACACTTTTCACACATCTCTTCTATAAAAATAAAGATCAATTCACAGAGAACATCAAAGTCATTATATTAAAAGCCCCCGTCCTCAAAGGCCTAGTATGCTCGGTCATGTTAGTCGATTGGACAGAGATGGTGACGTGTGACAGTCTTAGCTTGAGGTGTACCAAACTACCCACTTTGAAAGCATTATGGAAATGGGTTACTTTGCGACATTCTTAAAGTTTACTTCACTCACACCTCTGAGACCAACTTCACCCACTGCATAATTGTGTAAAAAGCCAAATAGTGATCAAGCATCTGAGGGGTGGGTGGGAGGGATGTGGATGTGTAAGGCTACTGCTCAGTGAAGCAGAGAAAAATGCAGCACAGATGTCTCCTTCAGGGGATTCTTCTAAAGCAGAAATTACTGTGGTTGAGGACTGCAGTGGTCCCAAGCTATATCCATTGCCACTGGCTCCAGCCACAATAAAGCTGTTCTGAGAGCTGAGGGAAGAGCAGAGGAAGTCTCAGCACATTCCAAATAAAGTTGGGGACATTAAAGCTTTTACAACTTTGCAATGTTCCCATTCTTTCTCATTTAAAATTCAATCTGTCATTGAGGATACTAGCAATGAACTTTCAATTGCATTTTTGTCCCATTTTTCCTGCAAATGTTTCTGAAGGTGGACAACAAGTTGGGGGTCTTCATTGTCGCGAAGTAACTGTACCCTCTTACTGCTCTACCATTCCTTTCTAATGTGTGAAGAATGTGGCTTTGCACTGTCTTGTTGAAAGTACTATATGTTGCTCTTAGAACTTAATGTGCTTGTTCTGCATTATTGCTGCCATCATAGAAGTGAAGACTGTCTTTTCTAAGATTCTAAGCACTGATACAACCCCAAACCATCAGTGTTTGTCTTTGGTTCTGAATATAAGTGATCCATTTCCTCAAAAATAAAAAAATAAAAAAAGATTTGGGATACTGATTTGTCTAAACTGATACACATTTCAGTTGTGTGATGTGATGGTCCATCTCAGATGAATCAAAGACAAGGATAATACTATCTTTTTTTTGCACAGTAAAGTTTAATGGCATTTCAGTGGCTGTAGCGCTTTAAAAAAAAAAGGTTTTCCAAAGCAATCCTTTGCCCATGTGGTTATATCAAATGATTGGAGATCCCATTTACTTGCAATTTTTCACATATTTGTTGACAAATATTCATCCTGTGTTTGCTCCTCAAAGACTCAGTCTTACGAATCAGTGTTCTTCATTTAAACCAAATCATCATGGAAATCACACATAGACTTGTTTGAAATAACTTTTTTTTTTTTTTACCTTTCACTTCCGCGCTTTTAATTTCAGGCCTGGAGTTGAAAAATGAATGCAAATAAAACAAGATGATTATACAAAAAATAAAAAGCAAAAAACAAACAAAAAAGGCAGGAAAAATGGGTTCATGCCCTCTGTAAAGACATAAATGTTAAAGTGTGAGAATCTATCATTTACCATCTACCTTTTTTTAAAATTGCACTTTCCATGTCATCCCAACTTTTTTTTTTTTTTTCTGATTTTGGGTTGTAAGTTAAAGAAGATAGATACAGTCCAGTGGTACTTCTACTGAAATATTAAGATGGTTGGCAGAAATTTGCATAAACTCCTGTGACTGATAAATCTAAAACACCATGAATTTTGAAAATAAGCACTATATTTCACAGAGTACCACTCCAAGCTGAGGGCTGAGGGAGGTCTCTGATTAGAGGGCATTAACTCTCTTTTAATGCAAATTTCAAGACCGAAATGCTGACTCTGTGTCAGAGTTGGGTTAGCAAGGCTTGGGATAATGATTTTTGTATAAGAAATTGTCAAATCTTTGCACATAGTTGTTATGTGTAATCACAATATGATTTAGATTACAGTTAAAAAAAAAAGTTCAAGTTTGCAAGACCTCCTTAAGTAAAGGAAGAAAAACTTGGACAACAAGTAAGACACTCAGGAGCTGTACTTTTCAAAAGAAAGAAACACACTTTTTTATGTTTATGGGATGAAAAAATCTATGGATGAACCCACAAAAAACATTTTTAAAAAACCTGTGAAATTGTTAAAGTGCTGACAATAAATAAGAAAATAGAGCTGAAATGAAAATATTTGTTTTCTTGTAGCAGCAGTTTTCTTTCATGTGCAGGCTGAACTAATGATTCAGCCAAATTTATGCAGATTTAAGCTTCCAGGAAACCAAGGTCACGGAGACATGCAAACGTAATGAAACTATTAGTGTACAAAGATTGTTAAGAAACAAGTAATGCCTTAGCAGAGGGACAGACTCTGCTTGTGAGTGAAGAAAGAAGGCAGGTGAAACTAGCTTTCATTTGTGAAACTGGTAGGATGTTCACAGTTGTACTGAAAGACAAACTTTGTGCAGTACACAGAGCTCCTGTTCCACTGACATGCTGTACTTCCCTCTGGAAACAGAGACTACTCAGGCTTGTTAGTCTTCTACGAGCTGTCTGGAAGCCTGTCATTTCACATTAAAGTAGCTTAGAACTGCTCTTTTTTCTGAACCTACTCCTCACTGGGCAGCAAATGATATATTTATGTATAGATTTAAGATGACACGGTAGTCTCCTCATTCCACGTTAACGTATGTGCATGTGTGCGTGAGTGTGACTACACACG
This sequence comes from Arrhamphus sclerolepis, assembly GCA_037176975.1. NCBI lineage: Eukaryota > Metazoa > Chordata > Actinopteri > Beloniformes > Hemiramphidae > Arrhamphus > Arrhamphus sclerolepis. The sequence continues at coordinate 13,664,680 of JBAMYA010000002.1, forward strand.
TGTGTTTGTGAGTGCGTGTTTGTCCTCCGATGGTACAATGCATTTCCATTACATGCCATACTGTGTTATGGCGAGCTGAGCTGTTAGCTGTAACTGTGACTGTCACATATATAGCAGAGAAGGGAAGGGGATATATCCTGTTTGCATGCCACCAATTTCCTCCTCATGCATGGTGTGGACACACACACACACACACTTTACACTTTACAAATGCACATACACACCAAGACACAATTGATAGATTTATTATAGCATGTCAGGAAAGAGCAGACTTCACATTTCAGCAAAATGGACCCATTTGCGAAGAACGACAACCACCACCACCCCAAAACCCTCCACCCCCGTTACACCTAACTCCTCTATACCTCACTTCCTCGCACCCTGCACATCCAATCTGTGTGCCAGCCCACTCAGCCGAATCAAAAGCGGCATCAAATACATGTTTCTGTCACAAGCTTCGTGTCAGCTTTTTTACATGAGGGGGAGAAATGGGCAAGAAGCGGGTCATTCTGACACTAGGAATCACTCTGTGTGGATCTTAAATGTTTTACAGCCTTAATGGGCCTCCAGAAATAGATGCAGTGCTAATGTCCTCTGACTCTTAGAAATAAAAAAAGGGGGGGAATGTGTCTTTGCTAAGTGTGTGTGATTTTGGGTTTGTGGAAGGGTGTGTGCATGTCTGTTGGAGTCTGCAGATGCTTGTGTGTGTGATTCAAAAGGGCTTAAGTGAGGGATTCACGCATGCAAATGAAGCCACTTAAATATGGGTCCTTTTTCCACTCTATCTCAAAGGACACCCTATTCTCTATTTAGGGCTTTGACATCAGCCCTATGAAGGCAAGGCCTTATGGGGCTTTGGTATCAACCGGGACCTTATAGACTATAAGGAATCAACCAGATTTGCCTTATATAATCTCTCATTCTTAGAGATATCCTCAACAAATCTTCAACAAGCTCTTTGCTTGATGCAGACACTCAGCATAACCCATCTCCCAGCATGAGCATTAAGCATTACCTTTTGAAGAAGCGTTCAGTATTGTGGGATTCCTGGCATTTGGTGCTTCCAGACAGCATTTGCTGCCTTAGAACAGTTAACCATCTCCCAGCATGGTTCCTCTTCTCTAGACAGACTCTGACTTAGAATATTGATCTCTCTGTGAGCTGTATCCTTACCCCTCAGACAATCCATACTAAATGTATTAGCTGTGGAGAGAGCTACAATGTCCTCTGCAGCTAATCATATTTAGCCACAGAGAGAGGTATCTTTAAAGAAGCAGCCTGTTTGCAGGGCCAAAGTAAATTGTCAGACCAGCGGATGGTGCTGCAGTGTGCAACATCAGAACAGGGGCTTCCAGACCAGAACTTTAGAAGACCATTTAAACTCATATTGAAACAGTAACATAAACCAATGTATGGACGTCTTTGCATATGGAGCAATTTCTGCCTCTCTTTATCTTTTTGCTCTTTCTCCTTCATTAAGTCACACAGATGCAGAAACTGTCGCTCACATGTTATGCATCTCAGTAGGCATCATGCAGGAGAGCACTGATTGTTGAGTGGGGCAATCAAAGGCTTTGATGCTAATGGCAGAAATGTACAATAGAAGAAGGTTTTTATAGCAGATGTCCAAAGCCAGGCTGATGTGATTGCTCTCTAGCTCATTCACTAGGTAGCAGGGAAATCAAGCTTGAGCTGCATGATGCTTGAGCTGTAGACTTGCATGTGTGCGCCTCTAAAGCAGTGCCACATGTAATGAGCTTTGGATTCTGGCCCCTGCATAGTGAGGGCCAGAATCCAAGTTTTTGGCCTATTCTGCGAAAAGTTTTCGACACTAATCTGCTAAACACTTTGTGAACCATTCATTACATTTGTTTGGGTTGATTTCCATGGCTGCTACTACTGTAGAGATGACAGTCATCCTTTGTTTGGCAGCATCTCCTACACACCGTTCTATAGCACCTGTGCGGAGTGGATTCCTGGCACTCATATCCTCTTTTGGTGGAGAGAAGCTTGATGGGATGAGATGTTTTTTGTTTTTTTCTTTTTTCTTTTTATACTAACAGCTGATTTTTCTTAAAACACTCTAAATCCTTCTGTGCTCATCCTTATCTGTCTCAATTTTTGCCAGAACCTCTTTTGGACATACATGGATTTTTTTTTTTTATTTGTGTCTGTCCACATAAGCTATATTTACACATCCATGTGGGAGACAGCGAGACAGCAAAAGCAAGTGAGACAGCGATAAGTTTTTGACAGTTCGACTCCATTATGTTTTTTGCCTTTGTGCATGTGCTTGTGTGTGTACGCTACCTCTGCTGGTGAACTGACAGACTATTGTTCTGCCCTCTGACAGACAGTTCCATTAAATCATGCTGCAGTGGTAACCTGCAGTGACAGGACGACATTGCTTCCCTGGGATTCCTCCATTGGGGTCTCTCATGCGCTTAACGAGGAAATAAACATGCTAAGTTGTCTATTGGAGATGAAGCGAAGAGGCTGTCTCAATGTCGAATGTCATGTGTGATTTCTGCACAAGTTAGTTCCCTTACTTGAAGCAATATGCATAATACAGCAAGCACATACGGCTAAGAGCCATCTTTGCTCCTGAAATAGATAACATACAGTGGTTTAAACAGCAGAGAATACACAACATAAATGCTGAATGCATTGTGCTGCCACAACAAAATAGGACAAATGTGAGCGGCGTTAAAAGAAGCAAAGACGCATGGCAAGTACAATTTTGGTCTTCTCAGAGCATGGTGACGTTTATTCTGCCAAACTACTAACCACCTAAGCACCTGAACTTTTTTGAAATTGCATGACTCGAAAATGTGCAGTGGACATGTAACATTGAGTCTGTGAAAGTAAGTGCTTCTCTCTTCGACCACAGCCACCCTGACAGTTTTTCAGAAACCTATCTGCGGTTTTGTGCACAAACAGTTCTAGAGTCAATTATTTTCAAGCACACAGCGACAGCATAGTGGTGCTACAGCTCCAAGACGGCCATGCAATAATAACTGCTGCTCCTTTGATGACTCCTCTAATAAACAAGTGCTGCATTTGGAAATGCTGTTTGTTGTTGAGAATCTTCCTGCAGATTGAGACAGAGTTTGCCTGGAAGCCGCCTGGTGAAAAAAAATAACGCTGAGTGGATTTTGAAGAGGTGTTGAGTGCAGGGGATGATAGCTGTGCTTGTTCCTTTTAAGGTTATTTTAAGCTGCAGACCTGCAGGGTGCGTGTGTGGGGTGTGTGTGCGATGTGTGTCAGGGTTGTGTTTTAATTAGAGAGACAGGAGTGTGTCCTTGGGCTGCCGCAGAGGGTCATGAGAACCTGGTAGTCCTGGAGAGACGTGGATGGGACAAGTCTGGCAAGTTTGCTAAACACCCATTACCCAGGTGTGTAGGTGCGCTCAAGACTGCACGCTCACCCCATACGCAGAAGTTCACACCTAAAATCCACAAATCCACTTCCTGGCCTTGGGATCAGTCCTGTTGGTCAATGATGCAATAGTAACTGAGCGGTCTGCATCTCCATGTGTTTCATGGCCTTCTCTTGTTGCTGAAAGCAAAATCACCGCTAGCGCTGCTCTAGGGAGACAGAGAGCAGTGGGGATGGAGAAGGGCGGCAGGAGGTGGAGTGGAAGGAGCAGGGGGAGGTTGAAAAGGAGGTGAGGGGAATTGAAAGAAGAAAAGGTTGAGAGGGGAGCAAAAGGAAGCATCTGACATTTATGTTTCCGGCCAACAGAAAATGCCACTTCAGGCTGGCATCACTCTTTCATTCTCTGTCGCTCTCTGTAGCCTCCTTCTGACCTGAGGCTCGTCGACCACACTTACTTCTATACCTATCACTCCATTCCAGCCGTCCTCAGTCGGTCACTTCTCCCCTCACTTCTGTGCATCAAGCTCTTCTCATTTTTTATAGGTCTTGCATATGACCTCTGGCTTTCATCGAGGTATTTCTTCATCTCCCTGTTGTCATTTCCATATCACAGACCTTCACCTATGCCACATCAGGTCCATCTTTCGTCAGTTCACCTCTTTGATTTTTTTTTTCCCTCGGAAATCCTCTCTAACCTCCCACCTATCCCCTCCCATACCTACATTTGCATCTCTTCCTTTCTTTCTTCCTCTCCCTGGCTAATTCCCTAACCGTCGCCTCACACCTTCAGTGTGCCTTGCCTTGGTTCCAGCTGATGATGGGACTCATACAGCCTCCCAGATGAGGCGTTAGCTAATGGCTGTTGAATAATGCATGGAAGACAGGATTTAGAGAGCCTAGTCTATTAGCCTGACCAAATACTCTAGGCTTTTATTAAAGACCAACACTTACAATTACAAACTACATTAAGGCCTGGGTCCTATCTGAGCTCCCTCTTACTCTCCATTCCTTGCTGTCTCCATAGTCACAGCCAAGGCAGAATATTATCTTTTGCTTTTTAAGATTTTATAGCCTTGGAGTACATGACCCCTTTTAAAAAGGGTCACTTGGAGTCTTTTTTGGTTGTTTTGTCCATTTTATGTTATTGTGTCAGAGGTTAGTGGCCCTTTTAGTCACAGTTTTAGATGAAAACAGACATGGGTGAGACATGCTACTGCTTTCTCTGCAGGTGGTAGGAAAGATCACAGAAAATTGATGCATATATGTGGGCTTTTTATGCTTCTGCATGTAACAGATTATTGTTTTTTAGAGTTATTTTGTCTCCTAGAGTTGTTGGCACTGTGTGACTGAAATATGGTGGTGTTTATGCATTGCGCATTGTACCCTGAGCTTTAATGGTGTTGAATTGTCATAATCTTCTTGATGGATTTTAATTCTATCAGCGGTAACAGTTTCTGCTGCAGATGAGGCTCCCTCGCACACCATTCCACATGATTATACATGATAATGGCTGCTAATAGCCATAAGTGTCTGGAAGTGTGTCATGTTAGTGGCTTCTGAATAGTCATAAAGTGTTGTTAGCTAATGGCTATCTAAACACCCTCGTACCTGGCTACATGTAAGTGCACACGTAGCTGTCTCTCTGTAATAGTGTATTGACCTACCTTTTAATCTTCTTATTGCTATGCATAGTTTCATTTGCATTTGCATATCACAATATGACACGTCTGCATGTTCTTGACAAGTTTGCAGAGCTAGGTTGTTGTGTACCACATTTTATGAAGATATTTTCAGTCCGAGACGACGTCAGCTCAGGGTCCAGTGGTCAACGCACTAATCCCTTTTTTTCTGCCAAGGTTTTTTTTTTTTTCCTGTTAATGCTCACAGATCATACAATTCCGGAAACCAAACAATATCCAGACGTTGCAGGATTAATAGTACATTTAGTAAGGGATGATAGATTGATCTCAGTAGATGTCTGTCTTTAAGCCAACCATAAATCCTTTACCCATCCTCATACTCTCATCCACAGTCCCCCGTCTGCTGTGCGTCCGGAGAGCTAAGTGATTACATGGATGGCCCACCAATGATCGAATGAAAAGCTGCTACTTAATTGGCAGTCAAAAACATCAACCTCAAGAGCTACCTCTTCTGGCTAATGTGTCTCCTTCTTGCTGGCAGATGGTTATACTGTCTGACCTCCTGGCTGACCTTGCCAGCCAGTATTCATCAAGAGACTGGGGCAAAAAGAAAAACAAGCTTAGCTTCTTGTGAAAAAATGTTTTTACTTAATTAAAATTAGGGGCAATCAGTATAACAATACTCAGAATATTGATTTTGTGCAAGAATGGGTTAAACTGTTCGGTTTGTGCTACGAGATTGCATCACAAACAGCTTTTTTCCATCTGGTAGCCATCTTCTCCAAGACCTTCCTTTATAAAAGATTTTTTAAAAGAAATACAGGCTGCACAGCTCAGTCGAGCTTCAAATATATCTGTATTGTTAAAACATTTACACTTTATCCTTTTGCTAAACACCCTTGTGGATTACGGCAATTTCCCCCGTTTTTTTGTACTTTAGTTGAACACATGAGTACAAGGTCACTCAGTATCTCGTTTTCTTCGTCAGCAATCAAAGAGACCTCTTGAGTTCAATAAGTCAGATGTAATGACAGTATAGATGAAGGGAAACCACACACACATACACACACAAAAATGGGGGAGGATGGTTTAGTTAGTTTTGACTGAAAGGGATGATGTGTTCGATATGGTTGTTATGAAGCAGGTCTCCAGCTTCATACAGATACGGACAATAACAGATGAGTCAATAATATACATGTATGAGTGTCTGTGTGTTGACCATCGGTTGTGTTGAGACAGCAGAGGACTGCAGTCTCTGATCTCTGCTGTATTCCTCTGTCTCTCTGGAGGCTCAATGAGAGCAGAGGGCAACTGCAGTCTGATGTGGGGCATCTGTTCCCACATTTGTTAAGTTTCTCCCAGTGTGTGTGTGTGTGTGTGTGTGTGTGTGAGTGTGATTTTAATAGAGGAAAGGAGAGTGTGGTAGAAGCGTGTAAAAGCATATGCATGCGTGTGCACTATGATCGGTGTGATAGGTGCGATCGGTGAAGTGGAACGGCAAGGTGTTGTTGTGATAGAGGGCAAGTGCCTGCTTGTCATTGGTCTGTGTTAATGGTGACCCAGGGCGGTGGCTGCGCGAACCTCATTGACCGCAAGATGGCCGCCAGTCGAGTCTGCAGGTGGTGCTTGTTCTTTGCCTCCCTCTTCTGCGCTTTCTTTGTATCTATATCTCCCTCTACAATCTATTATATCTTCCAGTCAGAATACCAAGCAGCCCCTCATTCTCTCTGCTGTTCCTTCTTTCTTACCATATTAACACAGCGCTGTCCTCTTGTGAACGCAGACTTTGCTTTATATATGCATCTCTCTAAACGCACCCCTGTATAATCTCAGTGGGGACATTACATGCATAATCTACCTCATAATAAGACTCCAGTTGGGCCTGGATGCCTGATGAAGATGGGAAGAGAGATGTTTTAATTAGACTCATTTGCTGCACTAGCCAGTAAAGAGCAAGACCTCTTCACAGATGACCTATTTCTCCTCGAGAGGAGCCATTGAGTTTCTGATCAAAGCTTCCCAAGGTAAACCACCGGAGATCTGGAGGTGAGCAAAGGCACCACAAGCGAACGTCTGTGAGACAAAAGCAGTGCTGCTAGATGTGGTAGGAAAAGGGATTATTTACTGGAGCAGTGTGGTATGGAAATGATGTCTCTGGTGGGGCCATCATCGAGACAGAGCGCTTATAGTACCCTGATTTATGAGTGCTCTGAAGAATTGAGTGCTTCATAAAGATTTGCCACTGGCTGAGAGGACTAATCAGTGAAGTGATCTGAGTTTGGTGCATTACAGTTCCAATGTGTTGTAAAGTAAGTGACAATGCCCCAACTTTCTTTGCTGGACAATGTGAATGGAAGGAGTTACAGTCTAAATCTGGCTCTCTGTCAAGGTCATATGGATTAGAAATGATTGGGTTTCCAATACTCTACTGGGGAGTTCTGCATGATGAATCATCACTCTATTCCAAATTGACACCAATTAAGAAAGGTTTGTTTACTCCGCTATGGGACATGCTGTGGATGTTCGCTTGGTAGACACATTTTCTCTCCCTTACTCTTCTCACAATCAACTCTGTGGCATTTGTGGGGATTAGTATAGTGTGTGTGTGTATGTGTTATTTTGTATCTAAGTGTGCTTCCTTGTGCACTTGGGGTTTCATATTTGATTCAAACCTCTGGTTTTGTATTTCATTTGTACGCTTGAGCACATTTGTGTTTCCACATTGGCACAGCGTGTATGTTCATAGTTGTGTCACTCTGTGTTTACTGTGTAGCCTTTCTCTGTTTGTGCCAGTGGCTTCATGTCTGTAAGGCATACTATATGAAAAGTGAGGTTGTGGAGCCCAGTGCTGGAGCCAGTGAATTCATTTGCATTCATTCCACCTCCTGTCTCTCCTCAGAGCCCATTCTAATTACCAGCAGCTCAGGTCTGCTACAACACTGCGCATACTCTCTGTCAGTAAAAAATGGGCCGCTGGTGGTGCATTCCTGTCGCTTTGATAACAGTCTTTCTTTGGCCTGCCAGAAATCTCTTCATGTTGTTTTGTTTGCTATCAAGTCTGGGCACTTCTCCTGTATTAATGTCAGAGTCAGAGGAAATATATTTTATGTATGTGTTTGCATGCAGGACTCCTCCCCCAAATGCTGTGTGTGCTTGTTGTGATTGTTTCGGGCCTGAGGGAGAAAACAACGCGTGTTCACATACAAGACATGGTTAGCAGGAAAAAAAGCAAAAACAAAAACAGAGGCTCGTAAGGCTTGCAAAAGATGAATGTGCTCACTAATCACCGTAATGGTCGTTGTGAAGTTTCACCTCCTGAGTCTCAAACAGCCTGTCACACCTCCTTCCTGGTGATGCAAATTTCCACCAAGGCCAATAACTCATGAGATAGTACTTCTGAGCATGCTCCAGAGCTCTGTAAGGTACTCATTTTCATACATATGCATGTGCGTGCACGCATGAATGGGTCACTTGCAGCTTACACCCACACCTTCACAACTCCATGGCTGTGGTGGTAATGACCGGGCACCCTGCAGAAGTGACAAGGTCAGGAAGGATCAGGACACTGCTGTGCTCTTCAGAGAGGCAGGCTGAGCTCATCTCACTGCTGTTCAACTTCAGGCCACATTCAGACAAACTTGCACTGGCATCCTTTTGTCTCTTCCTGCAAATCAGCCAAAATCTATTAAGCTAAAAAAAAGGATTGTTCAGGCAACTGATATATGTGAAACTTATTATCCTTTATGTATCACCTGATTGATTCTAAAACCCCTTTTATTTCACCAAGTTTTTTTTTCTCAATACACGAGCCAAATCAAAGGCAGAAAACTCAGAAAGTTTAAGCTGTCTGATTAAATATCAATATTTTCAGCCACATCAACAGAGTTAATTTGGCTTCTTAGCTTGATATAGATTTTTACATCAAATTGATGTGCTGTGTCTGATTAGGCTTCACATAAAGACTTGGATAGTTTGTCCTTAAGTAAGTTAAAATGACAGGGTTTTCTGAAGTTGAAAACAAAAATCTCTCATGAATAATTG
>JBAMYA010000002.1:13681967-13696867 GCA_037176975.1 Arrhamphus sclerolepis
ACACGGGTTGATGCTGAATGATGATTGGATGCTTGAATGTCGGATGATAATGAATTGTAACTGCATATAATCCCTATAAGCTGAGGTGGACCTCAGCACAATTTCTGTATGTAACCATACGCTGTGCTCCTTACAAGTTAAACTATTTTTTATAAAAAAGATACTGTGACTCTGAGTCTGATTGTATGTTAGGAAAATTGGGGTACGAACTGATAGCACCTTCTCTTACAGTCCTATTTGCAGATCAATTTCCTGACAAAATAAATGAAACACACACACACACACTCACCTGCACTCTTTTTAGTCTATACAGCTCTATACAGCTTTTTTTCTGTTGCAGCGCTTTCTCTGTCATACACAATTACAGACAAGTGAATGCATAAGAGGCCGTGTGGTGTCCGGTGTGTTTCTCAAGAACACCTCCGATATACCGACTCTGAGGCAAGGAATCAAACCACACAACTTTCCCACTTACAGATAAGACAAATTATCCCGATCGTACGATCATCTCCTGGGCAACGCCTGTCCAGTTTAAAAGTTTCACAGGAGGGAATTCAACATGTCTAAATGGACTGTATTTATAACGCACCTTTTTTGTCCTGTTGACCACTCAAAGCGCGTTAGAGAACTCTACTAGTCTACAGAGATCAACAAAGACTTGTTTTTACTCTCTACTGAGTGTATGCAGTGCTTTATTCAACCACTTACACACCGATGAATGCATCAGAGGCAATGTGAGGTTCAAGCACACTTTGACATATGGCCTGCGAAGCCAAGAACTGAACCTCGCATTTTCTCATTTGTGGACGGCAGTTCTACTTGGTTTCATTTCTAATCAAAAAGGACTTGAGTGGTGGGGGGAAAATAAAATGCAGCATAAACTTGAAAAGGTATTGATTTTTTTGTAGGTGTTTGAAATATGTTCGACTATAGACCTTGTTCACAGTCGTACATTCTTTTCTTCTTTGCCTGTTTCTATCATAAGCTTATTATTGTAGCTACTGGATAAATACCTCACAAAACTATTCCTTTTAATTCTAAAATGTATCAGCATCTTACTATGTGCAGAGTTACTGGGTTAGAGACAAATGTACAGCTGAAAAAATCAGCTTCATGGTACTTTACATTCTTTTTAGAAGGAAAAAAAAACATAGCTGCTAAAACACCCACCTCCAATATCACAAAAGAAAAAAAAACTGTGAAAGCGAGGAGTTTCTGCCTGGACTCAAAGGACTTGCAGGTACTGATGAATCAGATAGACTGCTAAAAACTGAAGCATCACTTTAAAGCTCCTGGTGGATTACAGTGGCATGCAGCAATTCTCCAAACATGTTCTGCCAGTTTTCACTCATCATGCAGCTTTTAATACTCAAAGGTGATTGAGAAAAAAACAAAACAAACTTCAATTTTCCACATCCATTAGTTTAGACTAAGTAGAAACTCCAGCTGATGAAACAAAGACATTTCTTGTCTCACATGTCTTAACAGGCCTGATACATAAGCTTGAGTAGCCTCTTTTTTTGCTTGTTTGTTTGTTTGTTACTATCTCAAACCAGTCTGGCCATTGTTCTTCCACCTTTGGGATGTGGCATGTCCATGGCCTTTGTGTTATGGAAATGTTGACAGTAAGCACCGTGTTCATTTTTCTCTGCAAAGTTTGTAAGACTTGGAAGTTTTCACCATAACAGAAACTGAATGACATATCCCCATATAATATGCCTTGGCAGTAGAAAATGAAACAAGATTGTGCAATTATATTTATACTGAAAGTCATACAATCTGTCCTCGTTCATTATCTGTGTAATACTTCCAGTGGAATTTAAAAGCCTATGTAATCTCCCAAGTATGACATATTTGCAGATACTAAATTATGGCTGACATTTTGGTTGCAAATAGAATTGAGGGCAAAGAGTGTGTCTACCGGCATCAAGACAGACTTCACCCTCTGCTTTGAGGCTAATGTTTTATTCATTGTCAATACAGCTGGACAGAGTTGTTCTTTTGGGATGAAGGATTTGCCTTGCATGTGGAACCACACTGCAACCATATGGCATGAGCTGTCATCCTAAACAGTTATGACTAATGCCACAATTTATGCACGTTTATGAGTATGGTCTGAAACATATACACTTAACTGTGTGCACACATCGAATTGCACACAAACTCACCTCATCTGCAGCCATACACAAATACTATAAAAACATATGCACACACATCACATTCAGTAAAGCTGTAATTAGTCCACTCTCAGTTTTAGAGGCTGAGACGTGAGAGAAAGCAGCAGGCAGGAAGAGAGCAAAGAGGGAGAGTTATGGAGAAAGAGAATGATAAATGATGGACTGCGAGAGTTCTCACTAGACCTCCAGGTTACCAGCGTGAGGGAGTTACAGCTGGCTCGCTCATTCCATCGAGATCTCATAATAAACATCACATGGGTAGTTTGGGCTTGCGGGTGCAGATTAAACCAGAGCTGTTAGCTCTTTAAAGATTGTTCAGTGTTGCAGCCAGCCAAGAACCTATTTATAGGTTAGCTGGAAGTGTATCAAAGCAGGTAGGTAGGGAAAGCGCTGGACAGGGACACTTTCCAGCTGATTTATGTCCCTCAATCAGTGTAATAACAATAAACTGTCAACTAACATGCCACTTTTATTTGTAATTTATGGTACTGTGCTCCTTATAAATCTGGCTTTATTTCTCCCCTGTCCCTCTTCTTTCCTCCTCCCCTGCTTCTCCCGGTGTCTCTGCTCAGAGCTGCCCAACAGTCCAGGAGGCCAGTTTACGTTTCGTCCGCTGCCCCCGCCTCCACCGCCGCCCCATGCCTGCACTTGTGCCCGCCCGGCACCCTATACTCAGGTCAGCCTGCAGAGGAAGACCATGCCGTCACGGTGCCAAACCAGCCAGGGCGGACAGGGGGCAGACACCAGCTCGAGTACAGACCAGGCACAGCTTCACAACAGCTGGGTGCTCAACAGCAACATCCCTCTAGAGACCAGGTAACAGAATGGAAATTTTTATAGGTTAATGGTGCGTTTATTTTGTTGAAGCAAGTGAGAAAAAGAGGAACCTCTGAGTTAAGGAATTTCAAACAAATGGATAGCTTTGCACTAAAAAGTCTGAAATAGTTGATATCATTTTGAATTGAAAATCTCTTCAAGGCAGACTACTCTCCTTCAGCGTAATGTCACTTGATTAAAGACATTTCTTTAATCTCACAAATGAGGATCATGAGATTAAAGAAAATTCCTTAATCAGGACTGTTCCACAATTTCTTAAAAAGAAACATAGTAGCATGATTAAGAATGAATGTTGAACGAAAGGATTTGGTTGTATGGACATGATTTGCACATCTTTAGAGGCATAATTGGAGCGCCATACAGGCCCTTTGGGTATTATCGCAGGACTTTGCATGCCATAAAAGTCATAACGAATCTCTTTTTTTCTCTCTCTCTTCTCTCTTTCTCCTTATACTGCTGAAAGATTCATCAGGATATCTACATTTGAATTTAAACCATCCAAAAAAAGGGGGAAAAAATTGTGATTTCTATTCCAATTTTTCTGTACCCAATAATTTTTTTTCCCTCTACGCTTGGAGACGTGCCTCCAGAATTTCATCTCATCAAACAGAATTAAGCATTTGCTCACTGCATAAGTAATAATTGATCAGAGAATTATTTTGGAGATCCTCATTTGTGAGCCTGCTTTCGTGAAGAAGCAGCAAGGTGCAGGAGAATGTGTTTGCATGTTTAATGAGGGCTCTGTGCGGTAGCTGAATTCTGGTATTATGAGTGAGGATGAGATTGGCAGGCTGCCACGCCAGAGGAAGAGGTTTTAATAAGTTATGCATTAGGCCATAATTAGATAATACCTCATTTAAAAGAAAGGAAGAATAAAATTAGATTCAGTGACAATTTGAATTAATCATTGCCCAGACATGCGTATCAATGAGGGAGACTTGTCAGGAGTTTATTGTCATTACTAATACTTAGTGTCACCGGATCTGTGTGTTTGCTTTTATTTAAAACTGACCTGAAACATTTTCATCTTCATCTTCAAGTTGTTCAACCAATATTTCAGAGCAAAGGGAACTTTTTTCCGAAAGAGAGTGGTGATTATAAAACATAATTTCTGAAGTGCTTCAGTATATTGAATGGCACCTTTTTGAAGTAATACATTTTTTGTATTTGGGACTTTATAGTCATATAAGTTTCATTTGATAGTGTGCTATTAGTTCTGAGTCATAAAATGTAATCATATTCATAGTCAATAGAATAGTGTCCCTTCATAACATAATTCAGATATTATTGGCTCTTTTCTATCTAGCTTTTGACAAAGTCTTCACTGCTTAACTGTTTTGGGCTGGATTTAATATTCAACAACGCTCTCTCTCCACTCTCTCTACGCATTCACAGACGCACGGATAATCTAATGATTTCATATTTCTGCTCTTACCCTCGCACTGCTATCAGCTCAATCTCAGGGCCTGAGATTAAAGATATATCAAGTATTTACAAACTTGACAGGGAAGCTTATGCTAACAGAATTATAAGTAATTCTTTGACCTTAATAAAAACGCCCCCCACCCCTACACCCAAAAAAAAAAAAAAAACATGGATAGTGTCTCCTGTTGTCAAGTGCACTTCCATTTTCCTCTATACGTATTTGATGAATCTGTATTGAAGTGTATTGACATTGCGTCAGTCGAGATTAAGATTGTTTGAAGTGCGCATAGATTTCCTTTTCAGCTGAACATCCGTTATGTTGCTGGAGAGACTGGCTTGTGTGAGTGGACGAATGCAGATATGGATATTCAATATATCTGACTGGGTCTCACCCTGGGTGTGTTAAGAGGCATAACAAATGTTGAGATTGTAATAAACTGGCTCATGCCCTGCCTTCTATCCATCGCCTTATCTCTGAGAAATTGGACTGCGTGTACCACACGCTGAACAAGTGCACCTGCACAGTGAGATCAACATCTAAACGTGCACGTTATGTCTTCATGTTGCCGTGAACAAAGGGCTCCACCTAGGAACACACAAACAGAGCCATTTGCACTCATCCAGGTAGAAACAGCCCCTGGGCCTATAGATTCTGACCTCCTGGAGAGCAGGAACTCTCATTTTCTTCCTGTCTCAGGGGAAATCTGCCCTCTGATAAGAAATCAGAGCTTCCTGGGCATTGCCCCCAGATATTGTCTGAGAAGATCAAAGAGAGGGAGCCAGGAAGAACAGTGAAGCAGTTTAAAAGCACCACACAAGAAGAATGAGGTTCCACATGCGTTGACAAATGCAATTTCTTCAGGTGGATTCTGATCCCTTTTTCTCTAATCCACCTTCAGCAGAGCAATAAAAGAACCATGGTGGGTAGCGGCCTCAAAAGGTTAAAAGTGCTGTATATTTCACATGTTTTTTGTTTATTCTTGTCTTGTCATCTTTGAGTTCATCTCTGGCCTTTTAGAGATGAACTGTCACTGACCCTTAGGTGTGTGGCAGCCTCATGTACAACCTCCTGTGTTCCCAATCTGACGCACTGCCATCAGCAGATGCTGAACGGGTGGATGGAGATAGAAGAGGAGGCAGACAGTGAAGGATAGCTGTTATCTGTTGCAGACATAGGGCCGTTTTAAAGAGTCACAAAAAACAAAGCAGAAAGGAATAGGGTACAGATAACTGGCAAGCTGGATGGAAAGAATTTAGGGGCGAGGGCATGAAATCAAAGACAAGTCAGATGCAAAACCTGGCTATATTACTCTTAATTAAGTTGACATTTATATATATTTCCTCTCTTTCTTTGTTGCATGAAAACTTTGGACAAAACAAGTGTCGTGATGAGCTCTGTATGCCTCTTAATATCAAAATTCTTACCCTGCTGGTTTTTAAAAAAAAAAAAATCTCCGAGGCAAAAAGCGACACAAAATGAATGGGCGAGATGGATGTAGTTGTACTTTGTGTGAGGACAAATGGACTCAGCGGGGGGGAAGTATATGCTGGTGTCCACTTGCTGTCTGGCCCCGCTTTAATGGTCTGTTCTCTGAGGGCACTTCAGAGACCAGCGGCCTGCGACTTCACACCTTTCACTGCATGGTCAGAGTAACGCTCTGGCGAGCAACATGCACGCTTCACTCAAAGCCAGTATTAACCTCTGGAGAGCACATGGCAACCTGAGGCAATTATAGCACAAGTTCAGAGATATTTTTTGCAGTATTACTGTTGTTTGAAAACCAAACAAATAAAATCACAAAAACAAAGATATTAGTCATACCAAAGATCTACTAGTGTAGCCATCTTTCTTTTTTGTTTTGTTTGAAAGCATGCCCTCAGAACAAGCTGAAGCTACTTACAATCACATCACTTTACTCATTTTCCCCAACTGCATAGCCCCCCATACCTCAGCCTCCTCACCTTACACCACCCAACCTTTGTCCTTTGCTATCCAGAGCAATATGCTTCATAGATTAATTGCCTTTCAGCTTAGTTTCCTATCTTCATCTGCCATCTAACACACTTCATAATGAAAATGAACCTCATCTTCACTTATCTAAAACAGTCATATAACTTAAGCAGTTACTTTGATGAGTCAAAAAGAAATAAGTATGTAACTGATCCATGGGTGTCATGGATATATCTGGCTTGTTCATATCACCTCTGCTTTGCATTAGAGAAGTGGCTCGTATTGTAGAACCAGGGCAGCTCTTGGTCATCTCCAAACATCTTCTCTCAATGAATGACGTGACCTGGATAAGACATTATAGTTTCATATCCTTTGACTTATATTTAAAGCTGTTTCTCGTATGCATTGTAGGGCAAGATGGTTTATTATTGTTGAAGTGGCTAGTGCTGTAACTCTGAATAAAGTCTATGTTTTCAGTTGTCGCATATATTGCACACCTCCCAGGAATTTATTGTGAAATATAATAGTGATTAGCGACGAGTTCTGGCTCCTAGGGACTTGGACTACTCTCCTGCCCCCTCTTGATTCTCACCTTCTGTATTAATATTTGATAATGCCATTCACACAAGCTGTAGAGCATACTTACATTCAAAGCACATAAATGCAGCCTAAGATGTGAGATAATAACAGGTCAGCCACAAATAACAAATTTCTATGTATTTTCTAAGAGCCTTATTTGAGATGTGATATGTAATAAGTGTATTTTATATGCAGTGGGAAAATGAAATAGTTCTGTGTTTAACATCTGAACCTGAGGCTACCTATTATAAAAAAAAAAGAAAAAAAAGAAAAGAAATTAAAAAATGCAGGAGAGGAGTCTCTTCTAAAGCCTCGTATTTTTGGGGACCTTTAAATAAGTTTCAGCCAAGCATACCATACCTCATAAAGCTCAATTCCACCGAGTCCAGATTTGCATAAATAGAATAGGAATAAGACACCAGACACCTAAGAATATAAAAGAAAAAAAATGTCTGTGTTGTACTACAAGTATTGCACCTCTGTCCTAGATAGACCTGCACAATAACTGTGTTTTCCAGCTATAATCTACTTTAGAGAGGGACAGACAGTGGTCCCATTGGTAGTTTGTGGAACATGGGATGCAGAATAGCTCCTAGCTCTTGAGATGAAGACAGTAATTGACAGTTTGCTGAACATCTTTGTCAAACGGCAATCAGTCATGGCTTAAACTATAGCTGGGACTGCCAGCACGTCTCCATTGCCATAAGTGATGTGCAGAGGGCCACGTCTTCAAATTCTGGCTTACCAAGTCTATAACAAAGGTAGAAAAAGTGAAAACAATAAGAGGCATTTGTCAAGTTCCTGTCAAGTGAAATCAAGAAAATTTCCTGGTGAGCTAGTTTTCTGCCACCACAGGAATGTACTCCCAAGGCCAAGAGGTACATTATCAAGCTACAGAGGTACATGGAAAGTGAGCCTTCCTCCAAGGCTGATGCTCTGTTTTGCAGTTTTAATGAAAGGGGTTCAGATCAGCACCAAGATTTAATGTGTTTTTTCTTTACTTCAGTGTACAAAGTTTCATGAAATTCAGTCAGGTAGTTTGTGCAGTATGTTGCTGACATATAAACAAGTCCCCATTCACAGTACATGCAGTATGTCTTTACAAGGAACCACAGTCAATAAGATTTTTAGGCGTCCACATACTCTCATTAGCCCCTTCCTACTAAAATATCTTGTTAAATCTTTTAATCATTTTGAAAATCAAAGTTAATCATATATTTTGTTAAAATACTGTTTTATCATTGCTGCAAGTTATATTAGCGAACAGTTGCAATATCCATTTAATGCCACACCATTCTTTTGGTTGGAGTTTCCAGTCAAAAGGTTGCCACAACTTTCCCAGAGAGGAGGAGGAAAGACACAATCCCAAAGGCTTTCGGCTGTATTTTCATATCTTTACTTGATGCCTGTATCACACAGAAGTAATAGAAAAGAACTCTTGAATTTTGCCTAATGTAATACTGGCCTATAACCGAATGTTAGGTTTATTATCATGTCCAAATTTGTTCCAACGACCTCTGATCAGTGAGATAGCTCTGTCTCCCATCTATCCATTTTCTATACCTCCATTATCCTGTCCATAGTCATGTTGGGGGATGGGGCCTATCCCAGCTGTAATGGGTATGGTGAAGCCTGGATAAGAAAATTGCAAGCACTAACTCAAGCTGGCATGATAAGCTTGGAGTCTCTTCACTGTGGTAGGCAAAGCCATTGGAAAAAAATGTCTTTTTTGTTTTGTTTTGGTTTTTTTTGCTTGAGAAACTCCTATCTTACAGCACTGACTGAGTCTTGCTGACATCCACAGAGCCCTAAGTCATGGTAGTCTATCATTTGCTAAACAAAACAGTATTACCATTTACTGAAAACCATTATCATTAAAGTTTAAACAGAACAAAACTGAGCTACTATTGTTTCACATATTAACACCTGGACTTGAACAATCCCATGAGTCTTTGTACTAACAAAGCCCAGACCTGCCAACTTGACACATTTACTTTTAACCATTGAAGAAAAAAAGCTGGAGATCAGTACATCAACCTTTCCAACTGTTGCAAAGCCGTCATAGATGTCTTCATTCAGTTTGATTTTCATCACTCAGGTTTGGACTTGGACCACAGTGAGACATCTTTGTCCGAGTGTAGAGTCTAGAGACTTCAGCCATTCCAGTCCGTATCACCACACTGCCCAAAATAAATGGTGGTGTAAACAATAATAACAGACTACAGACGGAAGGATTTTCAGCAATAATATAAAAACAAAGACATCTTGTATTATTCAAATTCACATCACATTCATAAACCAATAATCCACACGTCATATTATTGTGAAGAGTTTCCTACTGAAATCAAGCCTTATGTCACTGTTTGTTAATATAATGTAATTTATGTAGCCAGACAGTTCACATTAAAGGCTTCTTTTCCAGACCTTTGGCTTAAACAATTGAGCTGGAAACATGAAAACAGTCCACCTCATTGATCAACCAACTTCCAATGCTAATGCTATCTTAATTAGCCAGTTAGAGCTAATAAAATCTAGCATTTGTCAAGTTAGTGGACAAACTCAACAGTTGCTGGCAAGAAATGGGAAGGAGTTTTATTTCCTGCCAGTGCTATCAATGTAATGAGCCATGTGAAAGATTGACAGCCATAGCAACAGTAACTAAGGAGGGCAGGGCTTTGTAAATAGTAAATTACAGGTTTGAATTTCTTTTTTTGTGTTTTTCCTCCCACAGACATTTCCTGTTCAAGCAGGGGTCTGGTTCATCGGCTTTACTGTCTGGAGCTGGGCAGGGATACCCCCTGACTTCTGGAACGGTGTACTCCCCTCCACCACGGCCTCTCCCGCGCAGCAGTGTGACCAGACCACTTTTTACCTTCAACAAGCCTCACCGCTGCTGCAACTGGAAGTGTACTGCTCTATCTGCATCACTCCTTACTCTCACACTGGCCCTGCTGCTCACATATGTCATTGGTGAGTAACCCTGCACCCATCAAGTATGATTTAAAGATACAGAAACTCTAAGGCCTGGGATATACTTGCAGTTTGACTATGCGTTCATGTCCATTCATGTACACAACTAGCTGCATTGTGAACATTTCTTGCTTCTATACTTCGCGAGCAGAATGTGTAATATCGGAGGTCTCTGTTTTGGGACGGAATGCTGAGCCAGAGTCAGAAATACAACCACATAAAAGAAGTAAGACAGAAGAAGTTATTCTTTTGTTTTTGTTGCAACCAAAGTCAGATAGAACAACTGCACCGTCATTTGCAGATGTTATAAACCATAAAACTAGTGTTGTCAGGATAGGAGTTTGCTTGTCTCGTGTTACTAGTATGTGAAATTGACACACAACCAACACCACAGAGCAAGCTGTTGATAAAAAAAAAGAACACCATAACCACAGAAGAGATTTTGTGACTGTCATATACAGTCATTAGTGACAGTTCATTTGTGGTCAACTGTTGCAGTGACCTCTAGTGTTCAAATTCATGTTGCTCTCACCTACATGTTGCGTTGCATATTTTTTGGAGCATTAGTATATTCCAGGCCTGAGAAGGAGCATTTCATATCATGCAGACACTGATGCTGGTATCAGTTTGTAAAGAAATACAAGAATCAAAAAAGAAGGAAAGGAAAGAAAAGGAGATCGATTGGGGATCAAAGCAGGACTGCTGAATTTTGTTCACTCTTACTTTGAAGCAGTATTGTATTCCAAATGTGAACCCCTGTGGAATACTTTTAATTGCAAATGAGCTGTCCCAGACCAAAGCCCACAAATCCAGTAATTCTTATGTGATGCATACACACATGCAGTAACTCACTCAGTGTTTTTCTTTCTTAAAAAAAACAACAAAAAAAAACAAAAAAAAACACAGAATTACTTCTTGAGATTCATACTAATTTAGCAATCTTTTTTTTATCTTCTTTTATTAATCTTAATCAATCCATTTTGGCAGTTCATGACCTAAACACAAACCTTCTTAATATTTACCTATTTAGTTTAGACTTATTCAGTGCATGATTCAGATTTATTTTGATTCTTTTTAGGGAAACAGAGATAAGTAATGTGACTAATGAGAAAAAAAAAAAAAATTGCAAAAAGTCACCGTATAGAAAATTGTTTGTGTTTACACAGCATTAATGGTTTCATCTTTAATTGCTTGGCTATGATTAAAGCTAATAGACTTGTGTTCCCCTGTAATTCACAACATTATAATGTACACAATGTTTCAGGTATAAATTGTTCCACAGAATAAGATTTAGTTTACAAAATAGGGAATTGATTTGTCGAGTGGGATTAAATACCTTTAAATACCTTAATTAAATTGAGATCTTGGCTATCTAGATTAAAATACCCTGTAGAAGTAATAACTCAAAGCTCCATCCAGCCACCAACAGAAAACTCTTACACATGAATCCATCCTTTCATTATCTAAACCTTTGCATTCCTGTGCAGGGTCACAGGAGTATATCCCAGCCTATCCCTTTTAGGGTGAAAGCCAGGCCACATGTAGACAAACATCCATGCCCATGTACATGAGCACCAACTGGCAATTTTAGAAACACCAAATAACCCATATGTATGTCCTTGGACTTTGGGAGGCAGCTGGAGTACCCAGGAAAACCCCACGCAAGCACGGGGAACATGCAAACTCCAAGCGGAAAGGCCTCTAGTGGGACCCAAACAAGGAACCTCCTTGCTAGGTAGCAATAGTGCTTACCACCAAACCACCAAGCTGCCAATAATAACCTGTCCAGGCATATTTTATTGGTTTGATATTGGATATTGGTTCCTTTATTTAGTGTACTCTGGTATGTGTGTCTATTCAACCTGCTCTTGTTATTGTACTGACGTTTTTAAAAAACAATAAGCGGGGCTCCTGCAGAGGATGTTGCTTCAGTTTGTCCTCTGAAACTCAGTGTTATTTGCAAGAGAGACAAGATGTAAACGTCCTGTCCATTGTTTTAAAGTAGTACATCCTATTGCCTGTTCAAGTGTTTTTAATATTCTGCTGGAGTGCTATACTTGAAACGACAGCATGAGAAGAATGTCCCAGCTTCTCCAACAAAGTCACCTTTTTGTCCTTCCATCACTCTAGTTTCAGGAATCACATTCTCCTCTCTAAAGTTTGGCTATGACGTCATTCGTTCGGCCTAGTTAGCGTTTTCGTTTTGAACTGAGTGTATTCGGAGGATGTGTGCTGGCCAAATCATGCACCATTTCTTATGTCAAGATCTAGGAAAAGTGAAGAACCAGATTTAATCTTGAAAATGTTGGAGAACCTAAATGGCATTTTCAACCCAAATCTTTTACCCAAATGATTTCAATTCTAATTGAGTAGTTATAATTTGAGGGTGATCTGATTGTCTGATCATCATTTTTCAGTTCAGTTTCTAGCTACATTTATTACGTTTCTTTAAATCACTGATCTTTAGAAGAATAAAACTTTAAAGTCAAGTAAAGGCACATATATGGATTTTTTTGTTCTGTTGTCTAGTTGTATTCAAGCAGTTTGTCAATGTCAAAAGCCAAATTTTATCCATTGATCTTTTCCAATTGCACTCGTTCCTTGCTCATCCTCAACCTTGACTGGGCCCCAACTGTGGATATCCCAGCCCTCCACCCAGTCAGTTCATTGCCCTCCTGTGGTGGTGCTCAAGGTCATGCCTGGAGCACTGGTTGTTTGCATTAATCACACACATACACGTCACATGCAGACTTCACACTCACACTGGCAAATCCATGCAGATTAATCCCCAGGATGAACCATGCTATTCCATTAATGTCCCAGCCCTGGTAATTAGTGCATTAGTGAAGAGTAAGAGTGATGACTTGGAGACGACATCACCTTTTAATTGGTGTCATGCTCCACTCCTGTTTGGCAATGATTGATCTTGATGTTGACGTCACCATAGAAACTGCAACAAGATGTATGGGATGTAAGAATAAATGAAATGTTCGCCTGTAAATCAAAGGTATTCAAATTGCAAGATTAAAGTGGTCATGGACTTAATGTCTTTGTGCAAGGGGAGAGGCTGAGACATAAGCCACCTACTGATTAGGTTCTCTCATTACATAATTATTCAGTAATTCCAATGAATTAATTAACAGTCACTGACAGGAAGAGGAGAAAAAGGTTTGCCCCAGTGGTGCTGCACTTTCTCTTCGTCTTCATCAAACAATTGGCATTCAGACTTCTGCTGTATTTATTGATTTTAAGTCAGTCTCTCATTAAATCAAGTTCCTATTGAAAATAAATTCCTATTATCATAATATAATACAAAACTTAATTAATTTATTCTGCTTTCAAAATATGATAATGAACTTTCCTTCACTCCAAATATAATCAGCTCCTGTTATTCTACTGCACTGAGGTATATGGAGTTAGAACAGTCTCAACAGGCACGATTCACAAATGCACGGGACGATTTACAAATGTGCAAGATGATTCGCAAATGCACAGGACAAGATTCACACACTCTGTCTTTTTCTTTGATTGAAAATATTACTTTTTTGATTGAACTAACTTTTTGGAATTGAATAATAAAGACACAAATGTCATGGCCCAAACACAAAAAAGATTACTTCGATCAAAAAAAGTATTTTCAATTAAAAAACACTTCACTTCAATCAAAGAAAACATTTTCAATCAAATAAAAACAGTGTTCAGATTTTCACACTTTTTTCTTTGATTGAAAAGGGTTTTATTTTTTTATTTTTTTTGATTGAAGTGAAGGTTTTTATTGTTGAAAATATATTTTTTGATTGAAGAAACCTTTTTTCTGATTGAATAATAAAGACACAAATCTACTTTCATAGGTATCCTCGTCAAATCTGGGCCCAAAAGAAAGGCACAGAATGGTGAGAAAATGGTCCCACACTGGGTTCTGTGGTGTCTTTGTGACCTGAAACCTCTTTCTGTGCTCTGTTGTCTTTCCTTCTCAGTCTGCAGTTCTCTGTCTAAACTATTGAGCTCCATCTCTTGCTTACTCTTACTATCTCCCTTTGGCTATCCTCTTATTCACTTTTCATTCTCTACTGTATCTAATGTTCCATCTGTATTCTTCAGGTGGGACAGATAAGTACTGATTGGGCTAGAGAGATAAGCAGTGATTGGGTTTCGGGGGACTGGTTGTAAAAAGGAGGCCTGAGAAAGCCATGTCTTGTTTTTTTGTTGTGGCTGCTGACTGCTTCTCTGTTAGTACCTTATCTTCCATGGTTTCACATTTGCTGCAGTGACACTAAAGGTCTTTGTGCAGTCAGGACCTCTATTTGTCTTATTGTTCAGTTGTTACAAAAAGTGAACCACAAGGTAACTTTTGTGTCCATTTTGTTTCCAAAATGTCACCTTTAGAAACTTTATACATATGCAATATAACAGAAGCTTTCTATTTATTTGTTTGCGAAATATATTTTGTTTTAATTTATTTAATATAAAAAAAAACTTTGTGCACCCTTATACTTAGAAACTTTTTGGGTCATTGTTGGCTTTACAATGCTGTACTTTTCAAACCAACTCACACATATCTTCTATAAGCTTGTTGTATTGATTATATCATTATGTACTTATAACAAGAAAAGAGTCTTGTACTATGTACTATAGGTGTGTCCTAATTCAGCGGCTGCATCCTTCGTAGGACCCGTCCTACGTAGTCTACATAGGCCACGTCCTCCGAAGGCCGGGTAGACTGGAAGTCAGTGGCTGTGAATTGGGACGGTCTAGCCTTCAGATTTACCCCACCCTTACCTCGGCGTACGTCCTGTTGCCTAGCAACTGTGACAGCGCTGAACCGAAGAGAGAATGGAGATCGAAATTTTGTGTTTTTTATTACTTTTTTAATTTTAGAACTACAACAGCGCTTGCAAAGAGGCGGCTGTTCTGTTTTCTCAGCTTAATGAAAGCTAATGAAAGATTAATAAAAGCGGCAA
>JBAMYA010000002.1:13701814-13719713 GCA_037176975.1 Arrhamphus sclerolepis
GGAATTGATAGTTTAACATGAACAAAAATCATTTGTGCTGTTTCAGGGTTCCAGACATGACAGACATGTTAACTCTTTCTTGACATCCCCAACACCTCACTTTTAGTGGAATCTAAAAATTTGCATCTTCACTTGTATTATCTTATAATCACTAGTCATTTATTTGAGCTAAATTTCATGAGTACACGCTGAAAGAATTATAGACAAAATACATTTAAAAGTTAAAAAAAATAACAATAATAATAATAATAATGATGATGACGATGATGATGATAAAAACAAACCCAAATAATAAATAGCCTGACCAAACTGTGCCGAGCCATGTTTGTGCTTTGTGATATATTGTATTTCAGGGTTTTTTACTTCTTTTCGGTTGTCCACCCAGGTACATTAAAGGCTGCACAAATATATTCAGCAATCCACTCATATTAAAATAGAGAAATCTGTGTGCAGTGCTTCAATTTAGCTGCTCTCTTTCTCTCTCTCTCTTTGCTGCTCCTATCAGCTTCAAGCACAGAGAGGGAGACCTTGTATCAGTGCAAAACCATTATGACCAAGTAAATGTGGCAGTTGGATAACCAGCTGTAGACTGTTCAGCAGCACGACAACTGACAAGGAAATTGATGGGACTGAGAGAGAAAAAGTAACATGTTTTGTTACTTCTAATGTTATGTGAAAAACAACAAGTGAGAATAATAACATAGACACAAATTGTCATGTACTGAATATTATTGGGGGGCTAGGATGTCTGAACAGGCTGATGTATGTAAAGAAAATGGATATATAGAAATAAAATCCAAAGCATGGAGGTATAGTATTTAGCACTGTTGTCTCACAGCTAGAAGGTTTCTGGGTCAAATTCAAGCTGGTGGCTCTCTCGTAGGAGTTTTTATGGTCGTCCAGTACTCGTGTGGGTTTCCTTCAGAGTCTAAGAATATTTATGGTGGGCTGATATATGATTCTAAACTGACCACAGGAGAGAGTGTATGTGCATCGCTACCGATGCGTGGCTTTCTGAATGGGCCACAAACATCCATGTTTGGTTGACTGTTGAGTTTGAATTAAATAACATTAACGGTTGTTTGTTTTATTTGTCTATGTGTGGCCCTGTCATGGACTGACAATGAGGACTGTTGTATTAAGAAAGAAGAAAAAATCATAATCATGATTATTTTTGGTCAACTTGAAATAATGTTTATAGGTGCACCCTAGATACCTATAACTGCCCGGCCGATATGCAGCCTGTCTAAGGTATACTCTGTGGCCCTAGTCACATATGAAGAAGTGGATATGAGAGATAAAAGTATATATTAGTCACAACATTTTTGTTTTCTTTTTGAAAATGTATTTTTCAATTCCATTAACCAGCTAACTGGCTTCTTACTGATATACTGATTTTAATTAGGCATATAGGACTTTTGATAAAGATGTCAGCTTTATTAAAGTAGGCAGTTTGATTCATACCGAAGTTTCAAACATTTCTGTGTTTTCTCAAATTGCTATCATTAGCGACAATTAGACTAGTTGATGTTTGTGGGCTGCTTGTTGCAACAGCAGTTTCAAAACGTCCTCCCACACCAGGGTATCGAGTGCTATAAGTGAAGGTCAGGATTATGCAGAGGAGGATTCCAAATAAGTAATCCACATTTGCCTTCCAGCAGTAGTTTGACTCAATAGAGGTGGGCACGAAAGGTGGGCATTTTAGAAGGCTCTGTCCAACCTCTCTATCCCTCTGGGAACCCATGGCTCTCAGTTGTAAGACACATGACTTTCTGGGAAAACAGTCAAGAAAGAATCGAGTTTCACCTGCCATGATTTTCTTAAAGCACAGATAATGTTGTCCCCATGAGCTGACTTACTCACAAATCCACAGTATGGTACGATAGCAATACAGCTGACTGCAAGTATCACTTAAAGTACACTTATTAAAAAAATGATTATTCATAAAATTATGTCCAAAATGTTGGTAAATATATTCTGAAGCATAATCTGTCAAAAATCACACTGTTTATCGTTCTCTTTCAACGCTGCAGATGATTTATTGTAAAAAATATATTTCGGCCTATATGTGAAACAGCAACAACAACATGCTTAAATAGTGTCTTTCTGGTCCAGGGACCACTCAAGGCACTTTTAGAATGTAAGCAGCTTTCTCTCACTGGCACACACACACACGTTCATTAGATCAATTTATTTATTATTCTGAATTATGCCAAATATTGCTCCTATTATTCCTATAAATTACTCCTACAAATCAAATTACATTACATTGGCAGGATTTAGCGTGACCAATTAGCCTAAATATGTTTTTGACATGTTGACAAGACAAACATCTGAAATTGAATCTAAAGAGAGTACTCTGACTGACCTGAGAGAGTAAGTTGGAGAGCAACTGGGGAAAAAAAAACAAAAACATTTGTGTCACTTGAAAAGCTATCATTCAGTTTATGTATATTTACTGATAAGTTGGTGTCATAATTACCCAGAGGACTTTTAAATTTGAACACAATAAACTTGAACGCTGGTAGTTCACATGAGTCCATGTTTTAAGCCAATTCTTCCAAATTTTTTTTTATTTTTTATCTATCTTATCTTAAGTGTAAGTAGAGCTTCTCTATGTTCAAGAAGCTCTTCTACCTTCTGCCATAAGCTGTGTCCTCTTTTTAACTTCCTAACTTATACTTAAATGGTGTCCTAGCTGACACTGGCGCTGACTTGTATGCTGCGCGCACCTGAATGCTGATTTGACTGTACATTACTATGCTACTGCTACTTGATTTTATTCCTCTGTCGTAAGTCACTTTGGATAACAGCGTCTGCTTAATGTAACGTAATGTATTGTAAAAGTGTGCCACGAACCGTGTGTTCCATGAGTTAATTTATTAAGGAAGATCTATTAAGAATGTCAGGTTTTATTTATAGATCTAGTAAAAGATACGCATCTTATGATTGAATTTTCTTTAATGAAACAATTAAAAAAAACAACATACGATCATTTTCCATAGTTTTACATCTATGTGAAACTTAATTACTGTAAAGTAATTAGTAAAGAAAATGTGTCAGCAGAAAGCAAAGCAAAATACTTGGCCTGATTTTCCTGTATGAGTGCAAAAAACAAAGATGCAGAAACTTCAGAAAAATCCATTTGGAAGAAAAGAAATGCTATAAATAAAAGGGCAGTATAAGTATACATGGGAAAAGTTCAAATGTTTACTACATTGAAGATCTGCTACTTGTTCACTTTTATTGAATTGCACCACATATGCAGTCAGGCAGCACAATCTGCCAGCCACTGCACAGCACAGACCTCTGTAATTTGAGATGGTTTTATTGACTTCTTGCTAAAATGCTTCAGATGTTTTTAACTTTTTGGACAAAAAAGAGAGACAACTACGTGAAATAAAACCCCACCAATGATGAAAATGATGGTCTGCAAATATGTTGTGTCCACTTCGGTGCAATCATTCAGTCATTCTGCATGCAGGGGACCAGCAGTTGGTGACAGGTGGGCAGGAGGCCAGCAACTGTGTACAGAAGTAGTGTCAGAGTCGGTTGACGGCTGTCTAAATGAAACTGTTGAGGTGCTGATTCGGCGCAGCCTGAATGAAATGCTACCTTCGAACAGTTATTTAAACAGGTAGTTGCCTATTGTCTGGGGTCAGCAGCAGTCACCCTCATTGTGCAGCTCTGTCAAGGAGGGCAGCTGGCAACCAATTATCTACTCAGCAATGCTGAGTGGGTAAGACTGGCTGCAGCAACTTGTTTTCAGAAAGACTTGGGGACTAGAATCTATTAGAAGTGTTTGGGCTCAGCACAGTTCAAAAAGCCTGTCACACTCAGAGTGACCTAATCACACTACAGCTGCTATGTTCAACGCTAGTTGCTGGCTCTGTGCTGCTCTTTTCAGCAGAATTTTTAATATTTTGCTTAATTACAGTTCATTCATATATGTGGGTGTATAAGGATAAGTGCATATAAAGAGTACTGTCTGCAAACAACAGATTAGTACCAGCTTCTGCTTAAAAAATATTCTAGAATTCTAAACATTGTTTTTATTTAAGACAACCCATTTTGCAGTCACTATTTCTATTGCAGAATAATGAAAACTAGTACTGCTTTATGTTTGTGTACATTTGCAAGCTGCTGGTCAGTTGTTATTATTAGGGCATACAGAAATGCATTTTTATCTAACCTTTTTTTCTGCTAATTTTCAGCTTTTGCTACTTTTTTGTAAAATTAAAAAACAATAACTGTAATAGATTTGGGCTTCCAAATCTGCTTTCTAAAATGTGATTTGCATTGACTCAAAGAAGCTTGCGTGACTTTGTGATTGGGATTGCATGTGCGTACATGTGTCTCAGTGTGAGTCCAAGTTTGTGTGAGTGCGTGCTTCTCGAAAACAGCTTCCTTCAGCCAGCTTCATGCCTCATTGGTGTTTGTATTGATTGATCCAGTTTCTCTTTGTTTCCACACCACTATTTTGGTCGTCTGATGTAGCTCTAAGAAACCCGCTGGCCTTTGCTAAAACTGCCCTAACAGCTACAATAGCCTTTGGTAAAATTGCATTAAATGGCTAGACACACTCAGGTCACAAAGCTCTGAATGGTGAGGGAGCTCTTTGGTAAAATGTCTCCAGAAGGTCACAGAGGCTGCAAGAAAATAGCCTCCGCAGCTCCAATAGTTCACCAGCCGAGTATGTGCTCACACAGATATACAATACAAAGGCATGCATGGAAACTTACATTTCAGTTTTCCTTCGCACCTTCTTCACTGCACTCTGTTGCATGCACATACATGGTCACACAACCACAAGAAAATCCTGGTATTGAGCTATAAAGTATGTGACCAACAGTTGTAAATCACTGTTTCTGTTACGTGTTTTGTCTCTCAGAGGTGGTTGGTGGTCGCTGTAGGGGGGGGGTAACATAGCATGGTGGCAATGCTTGGCTCATTCAGTGTCATTCTTTCTGCTTTAAGACTAGATTTACAGAACGGGGCCACATCGGTAAGACAGCAAGTGGGAGGCAGAGGGAGGGACAGTGGGACTTAGACTGAAGAGGGAGGAGGCCTTATCAGAAATGAAAGAACTACAAAGACATGTGAGGAATAAAGCTGGGACTGTTGGACTTGGTGCACTGGCGTCACTGTGACTAACTAGATAACTGTGACAGCGGGTGTCTCTGGCAAATAAACACAAGGCTGTAATGCAAATCTCTTCATTCAAGACACGCAGAATGTGTCAGCACCTCCGCCCTTTACTCAAGCCTCTTCCTGTCACTTTATCCAAACAAGACTTTCCATTCCACATAAGCCAGGTAAAACGATGAATCCTGTGGTTTATACTACACTATGCTTTAGGGAGGAGAATGAGGCAAAAGGCTCTGCCCCTGCACTCAAGAAAATGTCAGAAGGCGCTCATTCATGCACGCAAACAGGCACACTTTAACAGTCAGTGGCAGTGGTTTTAGTTGCTTTCGAGGAGTTGGTGGAGGGGAATTAGAAAAACACTTCAGGACCTCTTGTCTGTCAGTGTGAAGTGAGGGCAGGAGAGGTGGAATGGCAGGAGGACCCCTCCCCAAGGCTCCCAGTCTTCACTCTGGCATCGTGTTAGACACAGATTTGTTTTATTTGTCCTGAAGTCCCTCTCCTTCGTACTCTCCTCTTTTTACTCTTGTCTCCCGCTCTCTCTGTGTCTTTTATCTCCCACTGCTCTCCTTTCTCTTTGTGCCTCTCTTTCTCCCATCCCTCAGATGTTTAGGCTTAGCTCGAGGCTGACACAGCCATGCAGAACTTGGATGAGCAATTGCCTTTACTGTACATGCTAAACTACACACTAAATCCAATGACTGATGTGCTTGAAAGTGTTTGCTGCTGGGCAAAGTGTGCTGTAGTCTTTGGTTGTCAGACTGAATATAGTTGGCAGTGCGCTATATGTCTACAAGCAGGAGGAGCTCGGCAATCAGGGTTGGGTGTGTTTCCGCTTGTGTGAAAGTATTGATAAATCATTTTTAACTGACTGCAGTGCTACCTTGGCTGTAATGCTTATCGATAGGGCAGTATATTCAAAGTCAATCTCACCTATTGTGCCCTGCAGCCTCGACGAAGACTTACATGGAGTGTATTAAACAGGGATGCACACACACACACAATTTTCTTTATTTCCTACCCTTTCTCCCACCACAAGTGTGAAATGTAATCATCACTGAAGCCCACAGCTATTTCTTTCTAATTTGGAGGCCCACACGAGCCTGACAACAAAGACTGCAGCAGGTACGGCAAGCTAGCGCTAACAGTATGTCCACTTGCTTAAATGAAGTAAGAAGACGAAAAACGGAAATTTGTGTTTGGTGGATTTTTTTTGCTTTGTTGTAACAATGCTTCTTGGCAATAACGAAGCAGAACATGCATTTGGGTGATGAGTATGTAGGTTGTGCCCATGAAAGATTTGGCAAATCTTCTATGCCAATTTATTTTTTATTTTTTTCCTTTGTTTGGTGGATTGGCTAATTGAAGTCTGAAGAAACTGTTAATGTTGGAAATTTAACAATGTGTTTTAACGTTTAACTATCAGGAGGCTCAGTACCATGTGGAAGAATCATACACAGTCACAACAGCCTGGAAACTCCTCCTCATACTGGTCACCAGTCAGGTCACACTGCTGTGAGTTGGTCCACTCCCAAATTCTTGAACTATAGGCTCTATAATAAATCTCGCTCTGTGGAAGCATATTGTCATCTTGGAGGATAGTTTGGTCCCAAAGTGTGGAGATATGGGATTACCACTGGTATAATAATTTAATTTCCATATCTCTCTGCATTGAGGCTGCCTCCAATAATGCTTAATTTTTCCTGTGAGGGAGATGCCATCAAACTGCCTCCACTAAAAGGCATTAGTCTATCAGTGCAGCAATCACCAATGTGTTAACCCGTTCTTTGTGTCTGTTCTGGATATTAGCCATCTGATGTTGCTGGAATGTTGATATTTTTGCACCCTACCTGCTAATATACAGCAGTCCTGGTGGAGTGACTGTTCTCTCAGCAGTCTTCACAACTTTATAAACAATTCCAGCACTTTGATTCTTATGTCGTTGAAGTAAACCCATAGAAGAAAAATCAAGAACTTCTTTTTTGATAGTGAACTGGCTTAGTCTCAACTGATCCATTGCTCCTCCCCTCAGCCTGCTTCATCCTCAACACACATCTCAGCAGGGTGGCCGACAGCGAGGGTACGGCAAGAACCTCCTCACAGCAGCGCTGTCCTATTACCTCTGGCAGTCATCTCGCTGTCACACTGATCAATGATTCATGTGCGAGAGGGCCTCGGCCTGTTAGCTCTCTGCACTGCTGCTCATATTCGCTACTGTGCTGCTTCTTCTCCGGTTATAATGACTGGACTCATTCTTAGTCTGCTTCTAATGTGTGACGGTTACGTGCATTTTGTGCAAAAGCACAAGAGAGCAGAGAGATGGACGTGGAGAGAGAGAGTAAGAGAGAGAGAGAGAGATGGATGTACGGGCAAAGAGAAAAAGAGTGCAGGCTCATGCTGAGCACATGCTGCTCACATAACTGGCTGCACGCTGTGTTCAAGTGTGTTTCTGTGTGACTGTGTATGTATATGATGTGTTCACACAAAGAAAATGCTGGAGAGTTGAGAAGTGACAGGAGGTTTTTCTTTTCATGACTGTACAATTCCTTTTCTTCAAACTTGTTTTGAAAAATGTCATAAATTGTCATTAGAAACACCAGTTTCCTAATTGCTGAATGTTTGACAGACCTCCAATTCACAGATTCTAAACTATTCTATTTTAAGGTATCTGTTAAAGTGTACCAGGTTAATTAGTGACTCTAAAATTGTCCTTATTTGTGAATGTTTCATCTATATGTGACTCTGTCTTGTACCACTACCTTTACCACGAAGGTATCCTGGGATAGACTCCGGCCTGTGGCCCTAAGTTGGCAATTAGCAGGTAAAGATGAAGAGAGAAATAAGTGTGCTATATTAAACTAACTATATAACCATTTTTATTTACGGCAACCACATTAATTAACTTGCCTCATGTGCAGGTGTGCTGGAATTACAGCTTTATTGGGCTGTTTCTCCTGAAGTTATAAAGCAAGGTTAAAAATAACCTGGATGTCAACTGCCTATTGTGGATTATTATGACCTTGCATGATAGTAATACACTTCTCTCTGGTTGCTCTACTGTCATTGTTTTTATCCTCTTAACCTTTAGAACCTTCATAACATTGACAATGCTCAGCAGGATGACGCCATGTGTTTCTACATGTCCATGCATGTCCCAGCATACTGCAGCTTGGAAAAGCCCTGAAATGATCTGGAGGTGGACATTCATAGCAGTACCTCCCATTTCAAATGTTGTTTTGTTGGTGACATCAGAGATGTCCACCGCATGTAGCTGATAATCGGTTAGCATGCTGCTAAGTTAAGATTCACCCTCAGACCCTTCCAGGCCAACCCACGGCCAGTCACAGTGGTCTGTTCGTACAATGAATACAACACACAAACACACACACAAATAAAACATATTATTTTGAAAATGACTGTATGCTGTGATAGTTTTTTTTTATGTTAATTTTTTTATTCAAAGCTCAGAAGCCAAAATAATGCTTTGCAATAAATAGTTTTATATAATTTTTACCTGATGTTCCAGGTTGTAAGTATGCTTCTTATGCTGCAAAGTTTGATATTTTAGCATGGGAATCAGTGGGGATTTGTCTGTTTTGGAGCCAGACTCTAGTGGAGAATTGAGGAATTGCAGTTTTGTTTCTTCCTGGATTGATTCAACCCAGAAGTGGGGATGTTGGTGCTTGGTTAAAACCCTTAATCCCCCATTTACTTGGACCCTGTAAATGATCAATTAAATACTAAACATGGTCAGGTGAAAAACCACAACATAACTGTTTGGATGTTTGTTTGTATTAGAAATGTGCCATTTAGTTTCATTCAGTTTGTTTGTACGGGGCCTCTTCACAACAAGAGTCATAACCAGGGTAGTTTGCAGAAAAAGCAAACAGCTTCAATACAAGTCCAATTAAATACCCATTCCCAGATCATTCTTCCCTCTTTGCCTCAGTCTGTTTTTTTTATGTGTGTATGTGTGTGTGTGTGGGTGTGTGTGTGTGTGTGTGTGTGTGTGTGCATGCGCCTCACTGTCTGTCTAAATGGTTCTGTCATCCGGTATTCCAACAAAGGACACATTCATCCATTCATCCATGAATCCATCTGTTCATCCATTCAGTAATTTCCTCTTATCTGGGTTTGAGTTGCAGGGACAGCAGCATAAGCAGAGAGGCCCGGAAATCCCTCTTCCCAGCCATCTCCTCCAGTCCCTCACCAAGGCCACCAAGGCCTTTCTATGCCTGCTAAGAAATATGATCTCTCCAGAGTATCTTGGTTTACCTCAGGGTCTTCTCCCAGTTAGACATGCCCTTATATGCCTCCTCAGGAGGTGTCCAGGTGACATCCTAACTAGATGCCTAAACCATCTCAGCTAGGCTCTCTCGATGTGCCGGAGCAGTGGCTCTACTCCATGTCCTTCCCAGATGATTTTTCCAAAACAGCTAATTTTATCTGCCTGTATTTGCAGTGTTGTTCTTTTGTACACAAACTCCACTACCCACAGTTCATGACTGTAGGTGAGGTGAGGAACACAGATCGACTGGTAAACAGAGAGTTTTGCATTTAAACTCTACTCACACAACAGTTGGCACTGTGGCAAAAACCGCACTGACTGGCCTGTCAATCTCCTACGTATTACTTTGCCCACAACCTGTGGATGGTGTGTACTCAACAAGGGACGTACCCTTTGAAAAACTGATAAACATCTAGAGGGCCACATTATGGGTCAGTTAATTTACAGCCTCAAATCCAAAAGAGTTGGAATTCATGTGTAAAACCAAAGAATAACAGATTCCAATGAATTCCAAATCTCATAAACCCGTATTTTATTCCCAATAGAACATAAAGAACATATCAGATGTTGAAACTTTTTACCATTTCATGCAAAATATTAGCTCATTTTGACTTTGATGGCAGGGACACATCTCAGAAAAGCTGGAACAGGGGCAACAAATGGCTGGAAAAGGAACTGGCGCAAATCAAAAACACATGGAGGAGCACTTGACAATTAATTAGCTTAACCCTTTGTACGTCACACTCAGAAAAGTATTTCTTTCTTCTCCCACTCCATAGAGACTATATAGATTTTCTTTTTGAATGAGCCTAGATTTTAATTTTGACAGAGCTCTACCAAATGGTTGAACTGACCGATAAGGATAACAGAACAATTCACATGCATGTATAAGTGGAAGTACATATGACCGACACTTTGGATTAAATAATAGGTATTTTAAAAATGTTAAAGAGTCTTGGTTGTGTTGTAAATGAATAAAAAGATTTTTTTTTTCAGGCCATTTTGGTTTTGACCATTTCAACTCAAAGAAGCTCCACTCGCAGCAGCAGAAGAGAGGTAACTGCTGTGGTACAGTTGGAGCTTTAACCTTCTCTGAATGTGTGGTTTTCCAGTGTGGTTGCAGTCTGAACTGCAGTCCAACATGCTGACCACCACATATTTATATTTATTACATATCTTAATTATTTAAACATTTATATATTTTATACCAGATATTTGTATATTTTTGTTCTACATGTTGTATATTGTAAATCTCCTCTGTCCTTCATTCCCACTGTCCTAATTCTCCACATCTCCTCCTTATCCAGCTGACCTTTGGCAGGAGGGCCTCTCTGAGATGGATCCTGCACAAGGTTTCTTCCCAAGAGGGAGTTTTTTTCTTGCCACTGATGGCATTGCCATGTGTTTGGGGGTCATGCACTGGTTCTTTTAAGCGCCTAGAGATGACTTGTTGTAAATAGGTGCTATATAGGTAAATTGAACTGAACTGAATTATTTTATTACCAACCATATGCATTCAGATATCGGTAAATTGAAATCACTTTGGGTTTTCAGGCAGTACAACAACAGTAAGATGCAAAGTTTTGCCATAAAAGGTGATAGTATAGATAGATAAGCTGTATTTCAAACACTACAGTCCAAATTAGTTAAAACAATCAAACAAACAAACAAACAAAAAAAAAAACATTAAAGCTCATAAATCCACAAAAATTTAAACTACATCCGAGCATCTTTTCCAGCGCTTCAAGTAACAAACATAACTGAAGCACAACTCTGAAAGCATCATTAAAGGCCAACTAATGAAGAAGGACAAGATGGCAAGAAAAATAGATTAAATATTTGCCAAATTCAATAAAATATATGAAAATGATATCGTCTAAATTATATTGTGCTACATTTTAATCTAACGATAGCTAACCTAAACCTTCTATACAGATCAAATGTAAACCATCCAACTTCCAGGTTTAAGTCTATCCAGAAAATAAGTTTAAATGCAGTTCCCCGACTGACCACAAGGTACTGGCTCCAAAAGAACAAATCCTCATTGACCCCTGTGTTAAAAACGACAACTTTACAGCAGCATTAAACATATTTACAGCGTGGTACAAAAATCTCTTATTTATTTATTTATTCATTTATTTTGATGCTGCGTAGTTTGAGGAAAAAAATGGGCTTCAAAAGCTTTCTGTATAAATCAGTGTGTCATGTGATTGGATGGTTTGTCTGTCCTTGTCCTAAAACATATTTCTGTCTAATGCCATGTATCATACTGTCACAGTCAGTACTATAATCTACATTACCATGTATCTGAATATGTAGTAAATTCATTTAAAAAGCTGAAAAAGGTCAAATTACAAATAAATTAAATGATAACATCACTAATTCACTGACTTTACTGAACAAAAGTTGTGATTTAGTACAATTAACTGTAACCTATCACAGCTACTAGGGTTCTAGTCAGCACAGACAAGTCACACAGACTGAGGATTTACTCGTGTTTATTGCAAACACAAGCAAAAATCACACAGTTTACAGTAGCTGGTCTGGCAGTCCTCTCCCCCCAGAGCCAGGGTGCTGCTGCTGTTAAACGAAGGTATCTTGATTGGCACAGATGCAGCACAGATGTGCCTTCACCTCACCTCTGCACCTGAGCAAAACCACACCCCACCACCACAGCATCATTCACCTCCATTCAATCACATTAGAATACCATTTAGTGACCATTTACAGGCTTCTCAACCATTTGGTTGAGTATGTTTTTTAAAGTAAATAAATAATGATCTGAAAATGTAAAACTCAAACTAGCATACGGAATTTATCCAGAAAATGCATTCATACCAGCAGCATTTTCATAGCTTTGTCATTCTTAGTTGGTAGTATGTGGAAATAACCTGTATATGCACATACAGTGCACCCCAGTTCATCACCCTGCCATGTCATTGCTATCAAAGTCAAAATCACTAATCATTTCCATGAAACGGTAAAACGTCTCAGTTTCAACTTCTAATTTAGTCATTTTTTGAAATAAAATATGGATTTATGAGATTTGAAAATCATTGCATTCTGTTTTTAATTTACTTTTTACACAGCTCCCAACTTTTTTGGAAATGGGGTTGTAGATATGATTCTAAAGAGAAGAAAATACTATCTAAAAGTTATCAAATTATGTATTTTAATTCATTTTTTTTTGTCTCATATTGACATGATACCGCATATAAATTGACTTAACATGAAGCTCACATTGGGCATGAAAGTGACCCCCATATTTGTACACATCTCTTTTGTTTCAGCACCACGGAGAGCACTGAATTAGTGCCTTAAAATCTAAATATTTTCATTAGCATCCAAAAAGATCTGTGGGAACTAATGCTTGTTGGGTGTATGTTAGAGGTTCGCAGGTGTCCTTGAGTTGCTCCATGGGCCACAGACCATGGTTATACTGGGAAACTTGTTTGAGTGTTTTTAACTATTCAGAATGGTCATTCACAGTGAAGTCTCGTTGTGAGTCTCCATTAGTTTCTAAAATTAACTGCATGCAAAGGAAAAGTGCTGTTGGAAAAAAGAGAAATGAACAACTCTGTTGACTCTTGTGAGCATTGAAGTGTCCTGCTGAAATTAAAATAAACATGGCTAAACCTCTCTATCTCTTATTTCTCAGAGCTGTGGCTATACTTTCAAAGAAATCCATTCTGACAATGTCTGACAAATAATCTGCTGTATTTGTCCCAAGATGTCATTGAGTTTAATTGTACTTAATTTCATAAAATATTATCTGGTTAGATACACTTTTCTGTTACGGTACCTAAACTCACATCCTTAAATTTTTTCTTAAAAACCAAACCTATGAGCTAAAAGGTGAAAAAGGATCCAGAGTTCTGTATAGACTGTTAGACCTTTCAGCTAAAAAGAGGAACAAGAACACAATGAAGTAAATATCATAGTAGATAGGCAAAAAACAGTCACAAAGTGGAAGATGTAAGAAAAGTAAAAATGAACATGGATACACACTTATGATTAGATGCACAAATTAAGAGATTTACATCAAAGCACAAAAAAAAATCAATCAATAAAAATAGATGGAAAACTACTTCAAAGTTACACAAGATGACCAAAAGAAGAGTAAAGCAACAGTAATCTAATGGCAAATGACCACAAAGAAGTAAAAGAGTTGCTTTTTTCCTCTGCATTAAAGATTTTCTGGCTCTAGTGGCTTTTATTGAAACTAAAGCTTGAGAGGAAACTGAGGCAGAAAGAGAGAGAACAACATGTGGCAAATGGTCACAGGCCAGGAGTCAAACATAGAAACCTGCTCAGCCAAGTTAACTATTGAGCAGCACAACAAAGAAATTAAAATTGACAACAAATATATAAAAATGGCCACAAAAATAATGCAAAGAAGTTAAAGTTCCATAGAATGACAGCAACCAGATACAATTTCCACAACCAGATACAAACCAATGGGAAAGTACAAAACACAGTTAAGAGACACAATGAATCACAGACAAATCCAAAGCACAACAGAGATAAACAGAGATATAACTTTCACTATCAGATGCTAAAACTACAAGAACAAAGTAAAACACACACTCAAAGAAAACACATACACACACAAACACAACCACAAAGTGGCACAAAAACCAACTATGATCAGACAGTAAAACACCACAAAGAACTAAGGGGAAAAAGCAAGGATGTTCCACAATTTACCTGATCGGCTGATTTATGGTAAATGGCTTGCACTTATATAGTGCTTTACAACTGTAATTCTACAGTGCCAAAGCACTTTACACTGTAAGCATTCACCCATTCACACACCAGTTGTCAGCAGAGCTGCCATACAACTGTGCTGGCTAGACAACCAGGAGCAATCAGGGATTCAGTGTCTTGCCCAAGGACACTTTGGTGCACCTGGGAGGGGGCTTGAACCACCAACCTTCAGGTTCATGGCTGAACCCTCTACCAATGAGCCACCTTCCCTTGATAATGAACATGATCCCATACTGTATTGACACCCTACATTTATCTTACATTACCTGCTTACTCACTAACCTTTTATTCTAAGAAATAAATTTAAGGGTATCTTGATTTGAAAATTGTCATTTTATATTCAGGAAAGATGTGTGTTATTTATCATATAAGATTTATCGCACAAAACACAAAGTCCACAACAAAGTGAACTGAGGAAAAAGAGTAAAGAATCTCCCTGTAGGGTGCTCACCCCAGCATCTCATCTGGGTGCTGTGCAGGCTGCAGTTAAACACTGGACAGTTTGTCATTAACCAACCTAAAACAAACAAACAAACAAACAAACAAAACAACATAAATGGTTCATGTCAGGTATTAAAAGCTGTTTTTTGAACCACATACAATAACTGGGGCACACCTATCCACATCCATGCAAGAGATTCTATAATAAGTCAACCAAGTCATTCTTGATATAAAACCCGTCCTTCCTCTCACCTTCATTTACTTCACGTAGATAAAGACATCCAGGTTGTCAATTCAATTCAATTCAATTTATTTATATAGCGCCTATTTACGACAAGTCATCTCTAGGCGCTTAAGAAACCCAGAGTTTGACCCCGGAGCACATGGCAACGCCATCAGTGGCAAGAAGAAGAAGAAGAAGAAGAAGAAGAAGAAGAGAGTTGTCCTTAAACCACCAGATTCTCAACAAAAATAGTTTCAAAATGCTTCATCTTCAGTTGTAAATGTAGTGACGATAGCTTTTCACCATCCAGAGACCATCTCAACATCACCGTTTAGACAAATTAACTCATATGGGAAAGTGTTTTCTCTGACTACAGTAACATAAAAAGTTGTCAGTTCAAGTAATGTTGTCTTCCTGCTGTATCCACTCCGATCCAAATGTCTCAGCTGCTATAATCTCTGGATTGCATGGTGGTGGGATTGAAAAGATGAGCTGACCATTGCCTGGCTTTCTGTGGTGAATTCATTCTACAGCTTTTTCCCACAGGAGTGCTAGCATCGACTTGACTCCACAGCAGGTCTTGTAACAGCTGCAGCAATCTATAGTAAGTGATGACACAGGAAACTTCATACTACAAATATTAATAAATAAATCTCACTAATGAATGTGCATTCAGAGCAATCAGTACACCAGTAATATTCAAACAAATGGTGATGATGACACAGGACTCTTTCCTCCTCTGTGAATAATTATCTTGAATGCATCCATCAGTTTTACTTTACAGTTGACAAACACTCCTGCTTGTGCTGATATTATCAGGAGGGCTAAATCATTTTTTCCCTCTTTTTTTAATGTTGAGATGTGAAGAGGATATCATGCCGATGTATCATCTTCTAACAGGTTTGCAAAAATGAAATGCTACATCTCTCTTTTCTAACACTTATGACAGCTGTTTTAGTGTTCACCCGTCAAATTCTTTTGGATTGATATCAGCTAACCAGCAATCAGTGTTCAATTGGAAGACCCTTAATATGGTGCAAAAGGCCAACAGAGACACAGGGAACTGCACAGAATATGAATGTTTGTTACACAGGAGAGGATGAAGGTTAGTCTGTTTTTGCAGTATCAGTAATAGAAAAACAAAACATTGTTCTTTTTTTTTTGTCAGGCCTTCAAACACTTTCTAAATCTTCC
The DNA here is from genome assembly GCA_037176975.1 of Arrhamphus sclerolepis. Classification (NCBI taxonomy): domain Eukaryota; kingdom Metazoa; phylum Chordata; class Actinopteri; order Beloniformes; family Hemiramphidae; genus Arrhamphus; species Arrhamphus sclerolepis. The sequence goes on from JBAMYA010000002.1 coordinate 13,717,873, forward strand.
CCTTTCCTCTTCTATCTAAACTCCCTTGTGGGAATTATCAAAGTTTGACCTAATGCAGTGTTTTCTTTTCAATTTTGATTGTAGGCCCACAAATTCCCACTGCTTTGACTAAAACCCTACAGCTCTCAAGATTGCAGTCGCTGGTTATCCCACACATTTCATCATGGGACTTCAAAATTCCACCAGAGGAAGAGGGAATGTCAATAAGGTTCAAAACAGGAAAGACTGTGGTTGAGGTTACACTAATAGACATAGACAATATGAACAAGGGCAGACACATACTGCACAGATGCATGCAACCGCACTTAAGTTTGCGCACGATATCTCATGCGCACATGGATAGAGAGGGAATCCCCATCCGAGTCATGCAGCAACGAATAATCCTCCCTGGATAAAATGTCTTGGACAGGTTTCTCAGTTTCTGTTATGATGTGGTGACACCTGGACAGTCGTAGGTATCACTGACTAACGCTCTGGACACCTGCACCTCAGAGCCCTCAGTGAGATTAGCCAAAGTATGACATCACCACACCATGAAAGCAGGATGCTTATCTTTAAGATTAATACAGCATGTCAGCTGATCTTGTTGAATTGCCTTGTGACATGAGAAAAAGAAATATTTTGAAATATATTCTAGAGATTGCAGTCATCAATAATTCTAATCAAAAATAAGTCTATAGAGGTGAATCAGTTAATGTCCTTTTCCCTATGATAGAGGCATGAGCACAGTCATGATAGATGGAAAGAAGTGGGATTAAAGACAATATCTCTCACAATTTCTTACAGACGATAAAGTGAGAAAAAGACTTGTCCTGGCTCTTTATATGTAAGAAAAAAAAGTAAAACTTATGGAGTCCATAGGAGGATGAAAATCATTCAACCTGAGCATACAATGTGCATGTGTGTTCAGATTGCAGCCTAAGTCAGATTTTTTGTCATATGTGACCACAATCTGGTCCTTCTTTATGATGATTTACGTTATATATTGTGAGCTATTAAATCTGTGTGTCCTTGCTGATGTTCCCCAGTACAAGTTGTTGCAAATAACTGATGTAAACTGTAGTGTAGGTGGAGATGGAGTTGCAGTCCAAACTTTCTAAAAGTAACAAGAAAAGTGCCAGAGACACAGGAGACTACTGTGTACTGCTTTATTTCAGCACGCATCCATGGACGTCCCCCATATTACAACTACATCATGTCCAGAGTTTGAACCTGTCGCTTCTGTCACTAATAGGTTCTGTCATTGTTTGCGTCGTGTTCCAAATGCTTGAAAAAGAGTACATGCAATTTGAGCAACTGGGCCGCTCAGATTGAGATGTGAAAATCCAACTGGAACTGCATGAAACCACCTCCGTTTGTGGTTTGAGACAAATTTACAAAGAAAAACTGCACTTCATGTGGTTTTTGACTGTTCAGACTGTCAACAATTCTATCTGGATATGGTAATAATCAGATTTGGTCAGGATATCGGTTTCAGTGTTTGTGATAAATGTCGGCAATGCCGGTTTCCAGTTCAATGTGTAATTATTGCTAACATGCATGCCGGGAAATGACATCACCATAATCCTGCACAAACATAACAGCCTCACCTTTTTGCCTCAAAGGAAAGACACAACTTCATTCCACAGAGGAAAAAGTTTAAACTTCACTTTACTCATCACTTGTTACGTGGAAGATTTAGGAGCTGTGATTTCATATTTATAACAGCTTTGTTTTTACACTCATAAAAGGTTTTAATCCCACAGAATCTTCTGGACCATGACAAAGGATTTTCAAATTGACATAGACACCAGAGCAGAATCACTGCATCCTACAAAATATATAAAAACTAACATTTAGAT
>JBAMYA010000002.1:13719813-13730714 GCA_037176975.1 Arrhamphus sclerolepis
TTGTTATTTTTTGCTGTTGTTGTTTTATTTGTTGTTTTTATTATGTAAAGCACTTTGCGTTACAACTATATGAAAAGTGCTTTATAAATAAAGTTTGATTTGATTTGATGGAGGTCTTCCAGTTGGGTTTCAAAACCCTTCATAGCACAGAATCATCTTTATTAAGAGTTTTTAACAACATCCTTGTAGCATCAGATTCTGGGGATTATGTGATTCTTGTCCTTCTTGACTCAACTGCAGCTTTCGATACAGTGGACCACAACATTTTATTATATCGTTTACAGCATCTTGTGGGCATCTGTGGTTCTGCTCTGCACTGGTTACGGTCTTATCTGTCAGATAGAACCTTTAGCATAAATATTTTGGATTCTGAGTCTTCCTCCGTATGTGGAGTTCGACAGGGCTCAATCTTAGGGCCCCTGCTTTTCTCTCTGTTCTAACTCCATACAACAGTAGCCAAAATGTTTTTTCATTTCAGCACAATGCCACTACCAAAGAAAATTCTGAAACAGCAAAAGGACTTAGTTTTCTTTTTTTAACTTTTTTAAAACAGTAACGTTAGTGTGAGTAACGGCTACATAGCACAAGGGCAATATTTTATGTGCAATAATGTCTTATCAGGAGAATGACAGTACATGGAGTAGTGAGGCAGTTGAAGCAATGAAAGGTGGAGAGACTGCGGAAGCTCAGGTGAGGTCTTAAATTGATTAGTGAAATATGTGTTATCCTGATATTACTTTTTAAATCAAACAATTTTATCATGAGAAAAACTGTAATACATTCAGGGAAGAGACAGGAGAGTCAGGTGGAGCTTCAGGGAGGAGACCCCGGGGAAGACCCAGGACACGCTGGAGGGACAATGTCTCTCAGCTGGTCTGGGAACACCTTGGGATTCCCCCGGCTGAGCTGGAAGAATTGGCCGGGGATAGGGAGGTCTGCCTCCTTGCTTAGGTTGCTGCCCCTGCGACCCAACCCCGGATAAGCAGGAGAAGATGGATGGATGGATGGATGGATGGATGGATGGATACATTTTCAATAATTATTTCATTATTTCCACAGTACTATAAGGCTTTGGGTTAAGTTATGATTAGGTTATCTGCTGCACTAGAACACCCCACTAGTGTTCTCCATTATTTATATGGTGAAATGCTATTCCATAGTGACCAATAAGTGGATTCTTTACCGTTTAGTTTTAAAATGAGCCACCTTTATGCTCAGGAGCGGTGTATCTCTGAAGCCATCTTGTATGTTAAAGAGCAGCAATGAAGCAGCACGAAGGAAACATGAAAATTAGAGGATGGTACAGGGCTGGAGTTGAGGTATTAAATTAGAGAAAACTTTTAGTCTAACCCTACATTCAGACTGAAAGTGATAGAGGTGGCAAGAGTGACAGGAGTAATCGTATGGAAAAGAGCGACAAAAGCAGCAAGTGTGTGTGTGTGTGTGTGTGTGTGAGAGAGAGAGAGAGAGAGCTAGAGAGGGAGAAAGAGAGAGAGCACTCCTTTTATTGTAAATGCTAAGCGTTCTAGCAAAAGGTTAACAGCCATAAAACAAGAGAGTGGTGAGCATTAGAAGTAGAGTCCGAAGGGCTTTTGAGAATTCACGGAGTGATGAAGTGGAGACAGTAGGAGAGCTGGTAAGGACTGTTGCAGCAGAGTCATAACTGGAGTGGGTAATACTTTGCTAACAGAGGTGTGAGGGGCATCAGAGAACAAGGGCGCAAGAAAAGCAATTCAGATGTGAGGAAATGGGGAGAAAATGGAGCATGAGAGATTGAATGGTGGAAATGCTAAATGCATCCATTTTGAAATAACTTGTCATTCCACTCTGAGCACTCTTGGAGACTAAATTAGGAAACTGTGATGGGTTGTTCCACTCCAGTACAAAGCATAATGCAGTACAAACAGTGATCATGAATGCAAAATTACATTTGCAGGTGAAATCCCCTATTTAATATTGAATCATTACGAAGAAAGTTGATAGTGTGCTGTTAACTTCAAGGAGATCTCAGATGATGTGTCGTTCAGTCTGTTTTTTGTAAATAGAATGTGATTTTTGAGCATCACCCAATATATTTTCCTTTCTGCCTCCCTGCTAATGATGCAGTTCATGCAGTACCAGACAGTGCCAGAATGAATTTTGTTGCAGACTGAACCCATGAAATTGAATGTACAAGGCAGAAAATTTGAGTGACTATTTGTAATAATTTACAAGCATCAGACTGAGTCATCGCAACTAATTTCACAACAGACCATTAATGAGAAAGTTCCTGACACTCCCTCTTGAAATACAAAAAATAAGAACACTCTAGCGAAGGAAGAGAACGACTTATTTTCAAATGAGCTAGGAGTTAAGAATATGCACTTGTCCATGTCAGGTCTTGTCACAGCTGACAGTTCAATTAGTCTGAATTAAATGATGCATGATGTCTCTCTTGTGGCCCTGGTAATCATCAGTGTTCTGCTTTGAAGAGCTTGCATTGTGCATGAGTGGATTGCTAAACCAACAGTGACTTGGTCTACTCAGAAGTTGCGATCATAAAATGTATGATTTGAAGAGCCCGACGCAACGAGGGAAGATGTTGCTTCAACTCTCAGAGCTCATCATAGAAATGGTGAATTTTTCCAGAAAAAATGGCACCTTTTTCTCTTCTCACTTCGATGAAAAGTAACTGAAAATGGCTTTGAACTATATGGAGGTTTAATTAGACATTCTTCATCAGCTGGGGATTGAGAGCGGGTGAACTAGTTAGTGTGTAAATGTGTGTAAGGATTTCCATGCATTCATAGATGAAAAGAAAAGGTATATAGTGCATAATCTAGTTGTATGATTGCGTTTGTTGTCCTGCGCATAATTTTGGATCCGTTTGTCCAAGCAGTCATTTTGTGCCGGCAGGTTTGTGTCAAGTACTTTTTTTTTTTTTTTTTTTTTTTGCTTTTTTTCTGGGTGTCGGCAATCAGCAGACAGACGGGAGACAGTGAAGATGTTTGAAGTCTTTAGAAGTTTTTTTTTACTCTCTCTCTTTACCTTGATCTGCATGCAGCGCCCATTCCCTGACTGCCACCAGCACATCTCAACTTTGTGATTTGAGTCTTTGCTTGTGTTTGATGTTCCAAATATGTCAGGAAAAAAAAAAATACAAAAAAAAGGCACTGAAGTATTTCATTTGCTTTGTTCTTCCCACGAGCCAAGGCAGATAACCTTTTAAGAGTCTTTCAAAGTGGAAAAAGCAAATATTATTACGATTATTATTAATAATAACAATAAGAATAAGAATAAGAATGATAAAGCAGTCTTCAAGTACAATCTCATGTGAGTACAGCTTCATAAATGGTCAGAACAAGGTGAGCATTTTATTTAATTGACAACCTTGCAAGACTAATTAATTTCTTTAATGGGCAGGTGTTGTTTTTTCTTATTTAACAGCATGTTGGATATTCTCCTAGTAAACAGTTTTATGAGTGGGAGGGGGAATCCAGCATCCTCCCATACCCTTTGTTGTTTAAAAGCCCCATATGGATTCTGAATCGGCAGCAGCTTTCAAAGCATCATTAGTCATGCATATAAGACTGTGTTAACGCTTTAATACCAGCCCTGGGCAGAGGCTCTGAAGATCTGCCTTAATTGCCCAGCTCTGCTACATACTGCGGTCACATGCACACGTTTAGGTGCACATCTCGCATCTGTGTGTGACGGTGTCAGTGTGTGAATGTGTTCTCAGTGTATTTATTAATTGCCGATTGCTTCCTGCCACTAATAAGCAGATAAAGAGAGTGAGTGCTTGAAGATGGGCATTAAACAGCAGTCACACACACCCATCTGCATGCCTTAAATAATGATCTTTCATCTCCGCTTTTCTTTTCCCTTCCACTGTTATGCTTTGTGACTGCGTGTGTGTGTGTGCGTGTTCATGTGTGTGTCCATGTGCAGCGGTCCACCTGTTAGGTCTGACCTGGCATCTGCGGCACGGTGAGAGCCAGCTGTATGAAAACGGTCTGAGCTCAGCAGACCATCAACAGGAGGACCGGGGCAAAACCAGACCGACCAGCTCCATCCACCTGCTGGACACATTCAACCCTGAAAACACACACACTGGTGACAAAGGTGAGCTCACACATATGCACATATATATATGTATATATATATATATATATATATATATGTTTTCATTTCTTTTTGGTTTACTGGAAATCTTTGTTTTAGAATGAACTGATCAAAAAAGATATTAATTCCTTGTAAATACTTTTTTCTTGCTGTTGTCCATGATTTTTATTAGCGGTTTTGGTGGCAAGTGGAGTGTTTGCAATGCACACCTAAAGCTAGTGCACATTCTTTGAATGCTGCTTGCTGTCACAGTTAACATAAAGTGAGACTGCCTGCTGCTAAACAAACAAGCATGAGCATTAGTCAATCACTCAGTATTTCGCAATATTTTCTTTTCTTTCATAAAAAAAGACCACATATAGTGATAACAAAATTCAAAATCTCAAAGGCTTCATTGATTCATTCGTTCATTCTTACATTCATTTCCATATAATCCTTTTTTTTAATGGTGGAAGTACAATATTTCTATTTTCTGACATCAACATAAATGTGTTATGGGTGGGTCATGGTCATTATGGAGTAAGTGTATCTTCCCATCTTCCCCAGAGCTGGTTCATCTCCAGCTGTGTTTTATCTCTCTGTTGTAAACATCCTCAAACAACTGCTTTGTGATTCATCTGAAGCAGTATTGTTAAAATTGTTGCAAGACAAGACAATTACTTCGGTATGAATACAAAGAAGGGCAGCATGTCAGGAACATGTTGAGACTGACAAAATACTTATCAATTAACAAAAGTTCAGCAGACGTCTGTTGCATTAGTTCACAAGCAACGCAATAAAGAATTTAATTCAATAAGAGCATCACTGCAGACTAGATGTGGTCTGAACTGATTAGCTATTTTGTTGGAAAAGCAGCTAATGGGTCCCCCTCCCCATAGCCAATACATACGTGGAATAGCTTTTCTCAATTCTCTCTTGTTTCTACATGCCAGAAGAATTTCTGACACCAGTTTAACCCCATGATACGGGACATTAATTGTGAGTGTTTCAGGTCATGAAGTCCGGCAGGGCACAGCAACCTTCATGCTTGGTCTGACTCAGATAGACACACTGAAAGCTACTGGAGCCCATGTTCAGCACTTACACAGAAAACGTGTGAGCCAAACTGCAACCCGTTGCAATTTAGGCGACGTGGGACCTCCCTAAAGCAACGATTCTTGATGAATCCTCACATTCGAAGGATTAACACTCTCATCAGTAGCTAAATCCTCCAATAGAGCGCTCAGGGGTCAAAGAATTCACTTCTGAGTGTTGCGTCACAACAGTCTATTGTTTCAACTCTTATTGCTTTATATGCTTGATGAAAGCTGGGAAATCAAAATGGGCAAAGCTAAGCTGGAGATGCAGGGGGCTCAGATTAATAAAATTGGCACGGTGGAGGTGGTCCCCTGGCAGAGGAAGGCCGGAGAGATTAGAGATTAGTCTGTAATCCAGTGTGGCAGATTATCATGCTCATCCTGCTGTACCCATCACCTCTCACAACAAGAGACCACACAATCCCCAAGATTACACCACGAAGGATGGGGAAAGGAAGCTGTGGGGAGTGGAAAGTGCGAGACATGATGGTACGGAAGAGAAGAGAGCAAAAGATGTTTGAGGAGAGCATAATGATTGATGAATTCACAAGCAAAAAACACAAGCTGGAAACGCTGCTGAAGACTGTGAAGTTATTTTTCATTCATCTTTCATTTATTATTACTTTAGAAACAGTTTTCATGACTTATCTGCAATACATAAAACAGATATAATCTGGTCCCTTGTTAATTTGAAATAAACAATTTCATTCATGATGCATGGCCGTCAACATCAGTAAGAACCTAATAACTGGAATATGGAGATAGTGGAGAATGCCAATTAGAGGAAGTCCACTATCGGTTTTTCCTTGTTTTTGATATGATGGCACAGCAAGGAGTGATGAGTAGGTTTTGCAAAATTCTTTAGATTTTTAGTGTTGTCGACATTGACGCAAGGAAGATGGAAAGCAAAACAAAAAAAGAAGAGAAAAATGAATAAACAGAATTCTAATCTACATTACAATGCAGCGTGCGCCGTCGTGCTGGATACTAATTGACATGATGTGTCAACTGTTTATGGCTAGCGTCTCGTCGAGCTGCTGGTGCTGTCCTTCATGCTATCTCTCCTACAGTTTCCAGAGATCACCGGCAGCTGTTCTTAGTCCTCCACACATAAAAGCTTTTCTAATTAGTGTAACATGAATTGCCACTCACCCCATGATAATCAACCTCGGGCTGGTGTGCATGCGTTAACATGCATACACTAACACTCTAATTTTCTTTTTTTCTTTTCTTCTCTATTTCTTTATCTGACATGTATTCATTAGAGCGAGCAGACGTGGCCACACACAAGAACACACAGATACCCATGTGTACATAAATGTAGAGATTACTCTTTTCCAGATGAAAGCAGAAGTTAGTGGATTCCCTGTCTTAATGAAGCACATCGCAGGGGTGGGAGTTTAATTTCACTCTACATGAAACTTTGGGTATATTAGTAATATGAAATGATACAAAGAGACATACAAAAGAGATGTATATTGCCTTATTAGAATGTAAAGATGATGAAATAAAATGAGCTTGCGCAATGCCATCTGAGCCCATGTGATGATTGCATAAAGCACCGTATGAAAAAGGGAGTTACTGCTGAATTGTTTTCATTCTGTCTGATGGTGTGGTTAGAAATTGTGTGTAGATGGATAGAATGTGACACAGACAGAAAGGAGGGCTCTTAAAGAGCACATCAATATTCAGGACTGCGTGCAGAGAGAGTGGAAGGGAGTGAAGCTGAGCAGTGTGTATGTGTTCACCACAGTAAGAAAGCATATACAAGCTGTGTGCATGTACTGTATGTGGGAAAAGCAAATGTGTGTGTCTGCGTGAGACAGCGAGACAGGTCTGCGGATGTCTGTGCAGTGCAAATGCTGCTTGTGTGCATGTGTGCAAATGCTGATGGACTAGTCCCTGCTACAGCAGTCTCATTGATTTTTCTCGCGCTGGGATACAGTCTCAGGATGTAACGTGCACAAATGTGCACACACCTCGTCATAAACACAAGCACACAGGGAGTATGGATCATTTAGTAAACCCCCTGCATGGGCGCCTCAAGTTGAGAAAGCCTAACACCAGAAGCATGTCTGTCTTCTTACTGAGGCTGCATCCAAAACATCTCCTCCAAATTTAGAAATTAAAAAGAATTTACAGCTGCAGCCAGCGTGTACTGTGTTGATGTTTTATTTTAACTGGAAGTAGGAAGATTCGTGGTCCTCTTTACATTTGAACACAGAACATTGATGGCTTTGACACCATTTTTTTTTTTTAAAAGAGAGAAAATAGGACTCAATTTATAATCTTGATAAGTAGACTGGAGATAACATAAGCAAATATTCTTTGACTTTAGTGTGACCAATGAGGGTTTTAACACGATTTGGTTCTGTTATGAGTGTTCTTATTTTATGCTACGTTATCCAGCAACTCCAACAGAAATGTAATAGTAAAAAATATGCATGTTAGTATGCATTGTCTCATCAGTATTAGTCCTAAAGTTGGAACAAAAGCAATTAAATACAGAATAATTTGTTTTAGAGGGTCTAAAAAATAAATTCCATGTTGTTCCAATCTTCTCCAGCACTTAAGTGTTTAAACATTGATGCATAAGTAATAATAATTTGATAGTAAAAGCATATAATTGAATTAGCAGCATGGTGGTTTGTGCTATTGTCTCACGGCAAAAAGACTTGATTAAATTGATTGGTGACTCTACAATTTTCAGCAGGAATGATGGATGTTTGTTTTTATTTGTCTCTGTGTGATGGACTGACTACGATGCGTTTCACCCAATGACAACTGGAATCCGGTCCAGAACACCTCCACCTCCACTTCCAACCCCCCTTTGTGATCTTAAACAGTTTGAAGCAGGTATAAATTGGATGGATAGTCACTGGAATAACTTTCCTTTTGAAGACAGTTATTTTTGTTACAACAAAACAAGACAAGATACCCATGTTTAACAGATGTGCAGGCAGTAGCCGATTTAAGAAGGGATGCTACTTCCCTTTGTTGGTGTTAGGAGGGGTTCTCCCATTCCCCAATTAAAAATCAACAGATCTTGTTTCTCATGGAGTAGCATGCAGTACATATGTAAAATAAGAAGTATTCTAAGGTAATTGTGGGAATCTGTCAGCAAGAGACACATTACAAAATGTCTCTAGAAAATTTTAAAAGGATGCTGTACAAGCGCAGACAATTTCCCAATTTCCCATCCACAGTTCAATTGCAACCATACTGCATCACATTACTATGCCTCGGTTCAATCCCTCCTGGCTTCTGCCCAGACTGCCTTGTTAGAAGCTTTATTACAGCTCAATAAAAAAGAAAAAAGAGCAAAAAATGTACTCTCTCCTCATGTCAACTTGTGCAACACATGTTAAATGTGTAACAATGCTGGTGTCAAAGAGTGAATGAGTTTGTGCACAGGCAGACATATCTGTCACAGACATAACCGGAGGCCTGATGGTAGAAGGTGAGGACGGATGGAAGAAGTAATGGAAGGCCCTGAGGCCAAGAGCATTATCTTCTCCTGACTCGGACTGACACTCATTAGGCTGCACAGTGAAGAGAGGAAGCTGAAAGCTTATTAAGCCACCTGCTCAAAAGGGCCTTAATTGAATCCAAGTAATTATAAAGACCTTGCCCATTGTGATATTTTTATTCGTCCTGCGGCAAACTCAATCTCTCTTACATATGGAACACTATTAATGTTGTCTCCACCAATATGTGTGTGTGATTCACACTTAGGTGGTGTCAACTATCACACACATACATAGTTCGGTCCCCTCAGACATGTCCTGTCACCAAGATCCTAACTGCACTTTAAGTCTGTTCTGTGCTTCATTAGAATTTGAGGGATAATAACATTAATTGAAAAGACAGTTTTGTTCCGTTGAAAATAGATTACAGGTGTAATTGTTTTACCTGAACAACCCCTAGGCAAGATAAATTAATTAGACCTTGTGTCCCGAGTCCTAATGTGGGTCCTCTCCTTCAGTGGCCTGGCACAGACACACACACACGCATGCACGAGCACAGCAACAGACGAGTGGATGGGCAGGCAAACTAAAAGCTGCTTTTACAAACACAAGCTGCGCATGAGGGATGAAGAATAACAATATGGAGACGTTAGCTAGCCGTTAGAAATGGAAGAGGTTAAACGCTAAGATGTAAAAACCATTCTCATCCAGATGTCTTGTGGCCCGGTAATCCTTCAAGGGATAATTTAGCAGAACGAAAACAGTGTGTACATATGTTTGCATATCGTCAGTGAATAGTGTCAAGGAAGACATTAGTTGTGTTATGTGAAAACCATACAGCAATACCCGTAATTGGCTGAAGCTGCATCATTATTATCATGTGCAGTATTTAGGTGATAGCAGCAGACCAGCAAACTAATGATTTATCATTTCCATCAAGGCCACATTTTGCTTAATGGTGGACATGAATATAATAAGCAACACTTTAATTGCCCATTTTAAATAAGCTTAACGTTTTGAAATAAACCTCAATACATTTTCTCCTTACAACCTGCTCTTCTTGCCAGCTAATGATGAAAAGAAACCACCAAAGAAAATGTATGTAATATCATTTATTTTTATCTTTATTCCAAGTAACCAATATTAGTAAGCTGTTTTCTTATCGAAGTTTCAACATAGTAAAGTGTGAAGGAATATTTGCATTTTTGGAATACCTTTCTGAAAAAGTAGTCTCATTAGGTTTTGTGCTGAGATACTGCAGTTGTCACTGATTGTCAGCATTAATCTGATTAGCTTGTGAGGCCCAGAACAGCCCTGTTCGGTAAGAGTGGGACTCCCTGAATGCCTCAGTCCTCCTGTCTTTTCTCTGCAGCTGCAGGATTTCTCTCTACTGATGAGACAGAATTAAAAAGAAGCAGGGAAGGTTTTCTTCTCTCTTGCATCAGCAACTGTAAATTGACACTGCCACCCCCTCTATGGACATGGTCCTCCTCTTATCTCTTATTTTCATCCTCTCTCTTCAACTCCTCCACCCCTTTGTCTTCCACCCCACCACCCAACCTGACCTGCCACTTTCTGTCCCCTTGTTGCATCAGGCACCGAGAGGCACTGTACAGTAATTAGCATCAGAAGGACTTTCTTGCTCATCTGCCCACTAGCCTACCAGTCAGCCTGTACGCCTGTCTGCCTGCCAGTGTTCTGCCAACTGCCATGCCCTATTCATGTTCCATTCATCTTGTACTGAATAAAAGAATGCTTTCCTCAGGACATCTATCCCTGTGCTGGCCCTTATAATTTGTGGCCAGGCACAGGAGTGAGGATTACCATTAAAAGGAAAAAGACTGCTGAGGTAGACTTGGCAGGAGTGCATGAATGCATACTTTAGATCTGCCAAGCTTTTACTCTGGGTAGTGAGATTTTAATACAGGACTAAGATATGCTTCAAACTGGTATTTTGTTAACACAATTTGCTTGGCGGTTATCACTGTTACCTGGCAGTAAAATGGTCCCTGGTTAAAAGCCCTTCAAGATCTAAATTGTCCATAACAATGAGTGTGAGAGTGTAGTTGTTTGTCTATATGTGACTCTGCAATGGATCGACACCCTGTCCAGGATGTATCCCTGGTCTTTACCCAAAGAGAGCTGTGATAGGCTCCAGTAGATCCATGTCATGGAAAAAAACTTGATTCTTACATGTGTCATTTCTTTTTGAGCTTCACGTTTTTGTTGTTACTATGTACATATATATATACAC
>JBAMYA010000002.1:13731515-13744015 GCA_037176975.1 Arrhamphus sclerolepis
TCTGAGAGATAGAGAGAGGGAGACAGAGAGAGACAGAGAGAGAGAGAGAGAGAGAGAGAGGGAGAGAGAGAGAGATAACAGAGAAACAAAGTGGATTGAGACAGAAAAGCTTTGAAATGTACTTTGTGATGCTGCCATTTGTAAGACTTTCTGACATTGACCAATGAAGCATTTCAGTTGCTGCAGTCTTCCTGCAAACATGCCTTAAGGTGTGCAACAGTACAGAGTTGTCATTGTCACATTTTTTTTTCTCTTTAACATTTCAACACACATCGTACATTGGACAAAGGTCAGACCTGTAGGCAAGTCAGTCTGGTACCCACACCCTCTTCTTCCTCAGCCATGTCTTTGCTTCACAGCCATGTGTGAAAGTTGTGATTTTGTACAGGCATGAATGTCCGTGAGAAAGATGAAGTTTTGAAGGTGGTGTAAATCTCAATATACTCTCAGTGTACTCTAGCTTTTACTGCATTAATGCTGCTGTCACAAAAGTGTAGATGACCTTTGCAAGGGACACTGATACAATCCCGTACCATCAAGGAGCCTAGCTTTTGGACTTGAAAGGAGTCTTGAGGGGCTTTTCTTCTTTGTACTCAAGTATGTAGCATCCATTTTTTTCAAACATGATCTGCAATACATATTTGTCTGACCACTGTACTTGTTTCCATTGTGTGATGGTTCACTCCAGTTAGCTCTGAACCCAGCTGCCTATGGGCAAGCTTAACATATGAGTTAAAACTAAATCAGCTGACTCAAAACAGGAAACTAAATCACTTCACAAGGCACTGGGTATGATCATGATGACCAGGATTCACACTAACATGCTGCATTAATGGAAGCCTGAAATGTGTTGAATCCTACCTCAGGCTCAACCTAGCCATGCCAGAGTGGTTTGAGCTAGGAATTGTTAACATGATAACAATGATATGCAATAATAGTAACCCACTCTTGTTAAGTTGATCTTTACATAGCCCCTTCACTTGAGTGCATGGAATCCACTTTTTGACAAATCCCCACGCTCCATTAAATCCATGTTTGTGATCACTGTTTCTTTACTTTTAAATGAGAAGTGAAAAGACCTGACAGCATGATTGCGCTTCACTTTGACTGGAAGTTGGCACAGTGAATCTGGGTTTAATTTTAAACACGCTGTTCACAGTAGGTTTATGAGTTTTACACCTTTGGCTGGAGCCTTAACATATTTTCTAATTCCTACAAAACACAAAATAATTTGATAGTATTGTGGCAGCAAAGCAAAAATATTATGGAACATTTGACTTAAAACCCTAACTTCATAGTGGTGCTAATGGAAAAGTCAGGGACTCACCAACGTCAGTAGAATTTTTGCTTTGCGTAGAGTTCTGGATCAAAGTGGTGGATAGATCAAGAGAAACCAGACAGACCAACTATCAGACCACTGCTGCCAAACCTTGAGCCAGTGAAAGTAAGGCTAAAAAGTACTTCACAGGCCTGCACTTTTAGCTCGCTCTCTGTGTGACAGAACATGTGATATATGCTGGCTGGCTTGTGGTGTCGCCATAATGGAGTGGTAGAACTGCAGGCATTATAGATTGAGAGCAAGCAGTCTTGCCCATGAATCTGCCCCTAACTGTTCTTCTGCCTTTGTGGTGGTAACGATCGACGGGCTCCCCTCTGTCAACGTATTTCCTCCATCTTAGTTTAGTAGCACAGATATATCTCTCCATAAAGGCCAACACAAAGGGGGTTGGAGTGGCTCACCTTCCCCTCTACACAAAAGACACAGGCCTGGTGCTTGATAAAGGCTTATTTAGAGAAGTGAAGCTGATGGCCAGGGGACCATTGCAAAGACCTATTCTCTTCCCACACAAAGACAAGCTTTCACTCAAGACACTATCTGTATTCTGTGGCAGTGTTCGTAAATGCGTGTGGTCGCATGTGTGCCCCTGCCCTTCGCACTTTTCCTCATTCACAAGATTCTCCTCTTTTTTACACACAGGCTAGCCTCCACACACCTTTCTTTCTTGTTAGAAGATACTAATATAGCACAGGACAAAGCCCCAGCTCTCAGACAAAACATTGCCTTTCTGAAGCAGTCAGTCTTTATGCAAAGTCTATCCAAATGACTGCCAAAGTAGTTTCTTGAAAGGGCAAGATTTTCACCAGTGCTCAGTCATTTGGATGTCTATTCAGTCTCACTTCATTAGTAGAGCTGCTGATCATTGATGTTGAGGACATTGGGTTGGTTATTAATTGTCTCCTCTGATAGTGAATACAACTCCCTGTCCCACTTGATAAATCTGCAGTGTGTAATTGGACTGTGTCACTTTTTTTTTTGTTACCTGCAGAGAAGTGGGTGAGAGGCCGTGCCATTGACCGTGGTGAGGTCGACATCGGAACTCAGCAGAGCCAAGCAATCCCACCAGGCCTTTTCTGGAGGTTTTATATGACTGTGCACCATCCGACCTACGTCAAGTTCAATCTCTCTCTCTCCCACAACGCGCTGCTGGGGGTGTATGGACGCAGGAACATTCCGCCTACACACACTCAGGTAGAGAGGCTCCTGAAACGTGCTGTTCAACCAGATGGGGTCCTTTGCATCTGTCGCTGTGGATAACAAGCACTCCCCCCCCAGTTTTGTCCTGTTATCTACATTCAAAAGACAGTGACCTTGCATCAATCGCTGAATGCTGGAAGGGGTTCATTCTGATTGTCTGTATCCATCGCTTAAATATTTCCTATATGACAAACACTGTAGTAGTTTGCAGATTCAAATCAATTTGCACTGTTCAAAAATTGATTTTTCAACTGGAGAAGGTGTCCATAAACTGTATTTATGCATGTTTGTCAGGTAAACTTACAGGAACACAATAACAAGTTGATCAATATGTCAGTGCAGCAGGGCATGAATTGATATCTGCCTTTTTATCACGTAAGAGTTGTAAGCCATGAACAAATCACCATTTTAAACTTGTTCTGACAACAGAACCAGAAAATATGCAAATGAGAACAATTATGTTGTGAGTTCAGATGTAGTTAGAAAAAAGGAAAAAAAACAAAACAAAACAGTACACGAGATGATAGAAAACCATTTTTACTTGTTCTGACTCAACAGAGTAATCACTGTGTATGTGTAGGCAGTTATGTTAAATGTTGCTATTACCAACTGAAAAAGTATTTGAAAAAAGACACTCATGCCACAGGGACAGAAATCTTGCCCAAACTGACTTTGGTTGTGTATTGTTTTTCCAAAGAAATAATTATTCATGTGTTTCTGACACACACACACACACAAACTGTAGACATTGTAGGACAACATTTGTGTGGTGCAACAGGCACATACACAGACAAAGATGCAACACACTCTGAGTCATCTGCTTTTTAACATCAGTGCGTCCCTGCTCTCGTCTGCATGAAGAGGTCTAATTAGCTGTTTTTGACACCAGTGTGACACAGAGCCCTCAGGGGGAGTAAGAATCAACGAGGGCTTGCTAGTTCAAGGAGGATTGAGGATGGAGAGAAGGGGAGGGGGAGAGGAGGGTAGTGCGGAAAGTTAAAGAGGGAAAGAAACAAGCACTGAAAGGTTTAGACAGATTAAATGAAAGTTTGTTCCTTTGAAAACCTGGGTGTTTAATTGTGCTCATGCTGTTAGGAGCATGTCAAGTTCTTCAGCCAGAACGCAGAACTCTGAGATGCTATGGAGCAACATTTCTCTTATTTCCTTTGGATTTCAGTTCCACTTGTTATTTATGCATTTAAAGCTGTTTCCTAACTTCTTGCATTTAGGCAATTTTTTTTTTTTTTTAATTATTTTCGACTTAGTTTCACATAGTCCACCCAACATCAGCCACACACCACTGCACAAGGTTTTGCTTGCAAAATTTCTGTTGTATTTATGCTGGTTCTGTGAAGTCCTCGTTCCAACTGGATAATAAGGCTGCTTGATTATGTTATTCTGTTGTTTTCAGTTCGACTTTGTGAAACTACTGGATGGAAAGGCCCTGCCCAGGTCCTTGACTGATCCTGTCTCAAATGCCAAAGCTCCCAAAGGCTTGCTGCTGAGTGGATTGCAAGAAACTGGCTTTATCGAGTATATGGACCCCGGCACCTGGCACCTTGCTCTCTACAATGACGGGCGCAACCTAGAGCAAGTGCTACTCCACAGCACTCCCATAGGTGAGGAAGAGTATTGCCAATTTGTTGTCCTTTTTTTTTCTTGCTTTTCTAGGCATTCTTTTGATAGAATGACTGGTTTTCTCTTCTGTTATCCTATCTTCCTTTTTGTTTTCTTTTGGATGAAACAAAACAATCACATGACAAAGAAAGATTTGGAACTTACCGACTTGTGAAGAGAACTTTCTTATTTTAAGAATTAGTTTGGCATGGCAAGAGATGACATTTTGAAAGGGGAGGACAGCTTTTGTGCTAATGACGGGGCTTGCTAACTGCAGCTCATTGCTATGACACAAATGAATGATGGTGTAAATTGAAGGACGTGAATAATGAAAAAGTATACGGCTGAATATAGTGCATAATTGACAGGGCTTTTTAAAATTATTTTCTCTTTTTCTAGTAGTCCTTAATAGAATATAGAGTTGAAGTAATACCTTAAAAGTGCTGTGAAATATAGTAGTAAAGTAACACAATGGGAGAATGTTGTCATTTATTTAAAGCAGAGAGGTAATAGAACCAACAACATTTGCTAGATGTAAGAACAGGTGAACAGTGCTACACATAAAAGCCTCTATTTTATTTATTTATTTATTATGCTCCATTATGTTGTTATTATGTTGTTCAGCAAATGATTGGAGCTTTGAAAAGAGCTGTCTTGATGCTTTTAAGTCAAAACATTCACATCTTCTTCACAGCCCAAGTTGTAACCAATCAGTAAACGGCTGCAGAGCCAAAACATTGTACTGAAGACAACTTTCATCTTCATATCATCAGAGGCTTTTTTTTTTTTTTTTTTTTTACAATGAGTGACAATTTGTGACAGCAAAACACAGACTTTATTTCAAAGCTGTAAAGAATATGTTGACATGTTTGCTGTCTGAGTAGTGTGGAATAGACCGGACCTTTTTTGAATGCTATATTCTGAGCAAAACAGGGAACAGGAAGCTTTTCCCTTTTTTTCCTTTCTTCCTTTCAATAATCAAAACAAACACAGGGACACCAGATGGCCTTCAGAACAGAAGCCTTCAGTAGGCTAAGGTTTTTCTAAATATTTAATCAAGTGATTTAGCTTGAAAGAGGCAAATAATATTAATGGATTGGTGTCAAAGTTCATTTCACTGCCCATTTAGATATCTAACGAGGTTTACAAGCAGACACTGCATTGTTTTAGAGGTAGAAAATCAAAACCACTGAGCCACAGTACAGTAAATTCTACTAAGAGGTTCAGTATGCTGTAGCCTGAGAGCTGCGTTTTATGGAGAGATGTGGGACAAACGAGATGATCTCTGTCGGGAAATTGAGCTTTTCCGCAGCAAATGGTAATTGGATACACCAAAGAAAGGAAGAATATAAATATGACAATAAGTAAACAAGAAGAGAAAAGCATGAGAACACAAACATAAACCAGTAAATAAAATGATGCTGATTCAATTGTTTTTTTTATTATTTTATTTTTTAAAATGGGAGAAATAAAATAAAATGTATTGATGTTAAAATATGTGTGCGAGTTATTGCATGGGGTTTCATGCTATAGAAAGCCATGCAATGAAGTAACAAAGAAAGCACAGAAATACAGTCTTGATGAAGGTAAAAACAAGAAACATTTCAGTTGGGGTAAAATTCAAAACTATTCGATATTGGTCAGCAAGGAACCATCCATTACCTGTCAAAGGACATTGTTCTGTCATCAACAATTTCATCTTACCTGGAACTACTGCTGACTATAGGACTCAGAATTGTCTCACAGTTTTATTCTTTATGTAAGTAAAGTTGAATTTAATTAAATTTCCTCTTCAAGTCCCATTACGTATGCTGAAAGGTCATTACTAAAAGTGTCTCCTCAAATGGGTTTCTGTCTACTTCTATTGTGAACTATAACAGAACTTTCAGAAAATTGTCAAACAAATGCATATTTATGCATGTTTTCATCTACTACTAGTTCACCCCTTTTAAAGGTGGCTTGTTAAGATAAATAGTAGTAGGTGTTGCTAACTCAAGAGGCAAAACTGCAAAAAACAATGAATACATAAATGTGATACTAGCATGGAGAATGATACTCTTGAGCAGAAAAATCATCAGTAGTTGGTGGTATCTACACTGTGAGTTCACAGAACAGTATTCATGAGTGGAAAAGTGCGCTTACAAAAGTGGGTGGTTCCACTGTGTTCGCAAAATGTTATTCTGATCAGAGCCGGTGCCTGACTCTTACAGGTTTAGAGCCGCTTATCCTCAAGGATTGGTCTTTGGACCACTTTGCTTTGTTTTGTACATGATGACCTTGATTGACAAGTATCTCATGGCAAATTTTGTTTTTCGTGCTGATGATACTGTAATGTTCTGTGCTGCCTCTACACCTACACAGTCCCTATACCCTATGCAAGGTTTTAATGATATTTAACAAACTTTGTTCAAATTGAAACTAGTCTTAAATGTTAACAAAATGAAATTCATGATATTTTCAAAGGTAACAGTTGACTTAAAAAGGCTTCAACTGAAATTGGGATTTTTTATTCTTTAGAATTAAGTCTTGCCTTTCTTTTGAAGAAAAAAAGACACTTGTCTCTGATACTTTTGTGTCTGTGCTGAACTATGGTGTAATTTTGATGCATATTTCTTCATAATGTCTACTCTGGACATTGTCTACCATGGGGCTCTGAGGTTCATCACAAATCTCAGAACCTTCACTTACCAATGTACTTTACATGCTTGGGTTTTCTGGTCTCCTTTGTCCTTCTGTCGACTTATATATATATTTATTTACAAAACAAATTAGTATTTATTTACTAATTTTGATGTTTTCCCATCTACCAATACTTACATTAACAAAAAAAACCAAAACAAAGATTACTGCCTTTGCTTCCAACACTTAATTCTTTTGACCTTACCTAAAGTCCTGAGATAGGGAAATACATTTAAATAAGCTGCTCTACTTGGAATCAGCTCCAAACACACCTGAGCCTCAAACATCCAGTGTCATCGCATGATGTAAACATATTTTAAACATTCTGGATGTATCTGCATCTGGCTGTAGATGTATTGACTGATCCTTTCTTGCCAAATTTACAGCTCTTCACAGCTTCTCTTCAAATTACAAAGTTTAAAATAAGTGGTCATTTTAAGCCTTTATGTTGACTGAAATGTAAATGTAAAAATACGTACTATCATCCAAAATATAGTTATCTGTGTTACAGTGATGATAAGAGAGTCCGATTTAAAGTAATTTTGTTGATAGGTTATTGGTTGCGGCATCCCTTGAAAAATTCTATAATTTCTGTAACTGACACGATCATCACATGCCGTTTAAAAAGAAAAAGGAATCTGTGTCTTGACTAAGAAAAGTCTTTGCTTGACAGTACTTTTGATGGTCCTGTTGGCCCTAAGAGTGTGTAAGGAGGCGTGAGTGCATACTCATCACAGTCATGTACCAAATGCTCCCTTGTGATGGTGGTTTTCCAGTTGAGTTGCTCATAAGACATATGTGGTCAGTGTTTTTTTTATCCTTTGCCCTTGCTCAGTTTTCATGTGCACACGCATGCAGGTTTTTAAACTGATTAAACATCATACTAAGGGAATGTTATAATTGAATGGGCAGGAGTCAAACCTTAAACTGAGAAACACAAATGTGATTTAACGTGATGGAAAACCTGGTGACAGGGAACTAAGTACTGAAGAGGAACTGAGACTCTTTTAAAGAGACACTAAGATTACAGGTTGTCTATTAACAAAAAAAATGACTTTTTCATTTAAACGTATGACCTTGTTAATTAGTAATTACTTCTCTCAACAAATCACAGTGTTCTGGTAGGTCTTGAATTTGCCACCTACATTGCGTTGGTATTCAATGGTGATCGCCATGTTACACCGCCAACTTGAACTACGGTCCACGGCAGGGAACCTTCACGAAATACAGCTTCGCGTTTTGCGTTTGCACTAGCGCTACCGGTAGTTGGCTACAAACTCTCTCCCGGCTCCGACCAATCCACTGCCTTGCGGTCTTCTTCCTCTCCCGGTAGCCGATTCTTCTAAAATGGATGCCAGAATCTAGAAAGAATGTTTCCCCGTCAAAGTTACAAGGTATTAGAAGAAGCACACTTGCTGTTTTGTTTTGATAATTATCGCAGACCGATCGGGACACCCGGTTGTGGCGCTTGGGTCCGCATGGCCCGGCACCACTTCCGCTCCCAGTGGTGTCCTTCCTTTCCCTCCTTCCCAGCCCCGGTCCGGCCCCATCCTCGCATGTGTTGGGCGCGACTGCTGGTGAATCACGTCTCCACGTTGACCCCGTTAGGCATGTAGCCTGATTGATGGATTGATGGTCTATCTGACTGTGGCAAAAGACTTGGGGGGGCGCAAAAGGTAAGCAAGATAGTAACGCATTGCGAAATAAAACAGCTGAAAAAGCGCTGTTATGAGCGCAAAAAAACGGCGTTTTTTAGAAGTAGCGTAAAAAGAAACGTTTTCCGCAGTCCATAAACATCGCAGAAAGCAGCATTTAATGAATGCGCTTTAAAAACAAACAAACGCCGTTTTGTGCAACAATGGCGTGCATAAAAAAACCCCACAGTTTTTATTAAAATTTAATTCCCTCCCCCTTGATTTTTCCAGCCACTAAAGGTGAGCTGGTAGGAACCAGTGAGAATTTCTCTGTGTTCTCCTTTACAATGACAGTTGCTCTCTTTGTCAGCCTTCCTGTTTGGGTCTATAAGCAGACCTTTCAGAGATTGTTTTTCTCTTTCATTCAAAATAAACTGGTCAATGTTAAACTGCTGACGTCTGTAATGAATAGTTTTGATGCCTTCAGTGAAAAGCTACAATGTAAATAATCATGAAAATAAAGAAAAAGCATTTAGTGAGGTGTTTTTTTTTTTTTAATTGAAGATTGGAAAAAATAGAAATATGATAAGACACACATCACAACAAGAAAATACATTTTGACATGATAAACTGAGCAGAAAAAAATAAGCTTAATAAAAGAAAAACAAAAAGGCTATGAAAATACAACATAAATAACAATGTGAGGGAAAAATTACCAATGCAAGAGGAGTATCAAATCTTAAGCTATTAGCATATTGGTATAAAGATTGAGATTGTCTTAATTACTGTTTAAGCACTTCATTAAATAAAATTATTTCACTTAAAAAAATGTTAAATATGTGGGTTATTTTTAAGAAGCGGCATTTGTGAATAAAAAAAAAAAGCTGACTCTTCATCCCCAACCTTTATCATATCAAAATTTAAAAATGGAATAGATTTCTTATGCAAGATCCAGTTTTGAAAATCCTTCCAAAAAAACATTAACAACATTGCAATTTAAAAAAAGTAAATAATAAATATAATATAACGGCTACGTAGATCAGCAGCTATATCACTAGGTTAGCTCGTCTTCATTGTCAGTTGTTGCTGGCTGATATTAGCATTGAAGTAATTGATTTCAAAATAAAACAAGAGAGCATTATAAGTTGCCACGTATGACATTTTTTCGGTCTAAATGACTAAATGAAAACAACAGCTATTTCACAAAACTAACCTCATCAACTGAGAGAATACTACTAGAAGTTGTGTTGATCGACGACTTCTCTGTTTCTCCGGATCAGTGACATTTCTCGGCTACCATAGACGGAAATGAGTCTTGGGAAAAGGAGCAGGTTAAAGAATGGTTGTAGTATATGACATCACTGCTAGATGGGAGAAAGTCTTACACAGTGTCCCTTTAACAACTAACATTTCAGAAGGTGTTTGTGGAAAGCTTGTTTTTAAGGTCCTGTGTGCTTGTTTTTGCTTGACTTTCGTTTCATCATAAATAGTATTTAACTTGTTCTTATTTTGTATCTTTTATCAGTACACCAAGTTTCCCACTAATCTTTCTTCTTTTTTTTTCTTTCCATTAAGCACATATCCATATGAATATAAAGATAGAAAAGCATCAAGTTTTACATATAAACTCTGGGGAGAAAGAAAATAATGAGATAAATTGTAAGACTTTCTGCTTATTTCAAGATTGATGATTGATGCCATTATGGAATTCAAATTCAACCAAAAAAGCAGTGGATGTTGACATTAAATCCTCATTTCCTCCTTCACTGCTGTTGACATTTCCATGTAACCTAGAAGAGCTCCAGCTTAATGATTTTTGCCATTTCACCACCTCCACTCCAACACCATCTTCTTTAAATCTACTCAGGTAGAGAGCGGTGCTTCCTGCAGGGCTATTAATTATGCATAATTGCTATACTTCACCTGACTTCACACGTCCTCTGAAATAACATATCTTTTACCAGATGGTTAACAAATTATCAAAGGATTTCAAATGGATACCTTGAACTTTTTACAAAATAGATAAGATAAACAAAAAAGAAAGATTAGATACTTAGATGCACAGTTAGCTGAACAGACCACTCATTTTTTCATAAATTCATAAAGCCCGAGGGCCATAAAGCATGGCTGAAACTTTACAGGCTCATAAAATAGAATTGGAATGCTTATTTGACCAATCAGATCACTTGGCTGGAAGCACCCATTTTATAATAGCATTTAACTTCAATAACTTACGGCATGAGTGATTTCTAACTAGAAAGGATTTAGTCAGTGGAAAGAACAGAGTGGGAGTCCCATGAATGCACACACACACACACACACAAAGCGCAAGCAATATCCTGCAACATATAGAGACATGGATCTTCATGCATTAGTCCTTAATTGCCCGGAGGTTTTTATGGTCAAGACACTGACCTGAAAGATACGGCACTTATATCACTGTTACAGCCCGGCAACTTACAGTCTTTTGAGCTGTTGGACGGATCACTCGTCTCAGCTGGATTAAAAGAAACGACATGACCTTGCAGATAAGATTTTGCTTGCTGCATGTGTTGGGTGCCAAATACAATATTGAAATTTGTATACATAATGCCTTTTTTCTTTTCAAGGAAGAGAAAGCAAATGGTATAGTGAAGAAAATGTGAGTCCTTCTGACTGTGTGGGAGAAAAGATGATTGGCACTCGCTCTCCCCATCAGTGTGACAATGACAGGTGATGGAGGTGAAAATGACTTAGGTTTCTGTAGTGATGCGCTGCTCTGGAGGATAACGGTGTGCTGCTGGCTACTGGCAGGGCCTGTCTCGTTAGCATGTGCTTCACGCGCCTCAAGGCAGGTGTCACATAATAACTTTGCCTGCATGTGTTTGTATACGTGTGCGTGGGCGCACGCACGAGCCATGCCACTGAAGGATTTGTCATCCATGCTCCCAGAACAGACCGAGTCAGGGGACTGCAGTGGTTTGACACAGGAGTCGATCCCCGTTCAGAGAAGCTGAGCGGGATGGTATGGGGTCAAATAAAGGATGACATCCTTGACACCCATTTTAATTACTCTATCTAGCTTAGCTAGTGCACAAGTCAACTAGCAGCACAGCAGAAATCCCCAATTCTGCCAGTCCCTGGGTACTTCCTTCCCAGAATCCTCCATCTCAAGCAGAGCTGACAGAGCTCAGCGGGTTTATGTAATGTGATAAAAGCATAAAAGTGCTCTCCCTCTATCTGTCTTTGCCATGCTGCCTGTTCCAGAAGAATGTGATCTGATTTGATGGATGTATCAATGGGAGAACTGGGGAAGAGCAAAGGAAGGCAGTTAATTCAAGTCTGATTGAGGAATGATGAAAAGCATACAGCCTACAGAAAGATATGATGAAATACACGTATGCAGATGAGACAAAGGCCTAGTCGGAACAATCTTCACATTGATCTTTACTGTACCAAGAGCATGCTGTATTTGCACCCACGACACAGTCTTACCCTTTCTCCACTTGCTTGTGCACTGCCAATGTCAAATTTTATATACCTCACGCTCATTTCAGACTGCACTCCTTGTAAACAGTTTGTTGATTAAGCCTTGATGTTTGTAAATTTGTCTGCAGTATGTTTCCGACCTGTAATGCAGTTTAATGTGCTTAGTGCTACTGAGTGTAAGTGAGTGCTCGGCCGTTCCCAAGTGAGTGATAGCAGCTGGATCAGACTAATCTAATATACAGTAGCTCCTCTGTCTGGGGACCCATCTATTGCTCATCAGAGCTTTCATTCAATAACAATGAAAGCAATGCCAGCTTATGGAGTCACATGTGGAATGTTTTGAAGTTTTTTTTTTCCTGATTTTTGTGTTTACTTATGAATGTGTCCTCTTTGTCTCTCTCTCTCTCTCTCTCTCTCTCTCTGCTTGTGTGTGTGTATTATCTCTGTCTGTGTGGTTACCCAGACTCAATGGATGGCTGTTCCTCAGACTGTAATGGGAATGGAGAATGTGTGGCTGGACACTGCCACTGCTTCGCTGGATTTTTGGGTCCTGACTGTGCCAAAGG